>DWGR01003515.1:0-12087 GCA_018247715.1 Heliconius burneyi | reverse complement strand
CCGGTCGAGTCTGCCCATGCGCGTTGCCATTGCTGGCAACGTGACTCTACCACACGTACTTTAGTCGCCTCTTACGACACCATCAGTACCAGGGTGATCCAATTCTAGGCCGGGATCACACGGACAAAAAGTAGTGCTCCGTTCATGTGCTCCTGAGCTGACGCTGGTGCTAACGCGTTTGCTTTGGCACTCTTACTCAGTCATCGTAGTACCAGACTCGTGGAAGAGCGTATTTTTCGTTTCGCCAGTCTTCTCAAACTCTCCCCCTATAATCGCACCCAGTATCAATATATTGGGTCTAACATTTTAAGCGTCTTCCAGTATTACAATCATCTGGAAAACAAGGCCATGTTGGCCTTGGAGTGTTCTGGGAGTTCCCCAAAATACTCCCTGTTTGACCTGTTACCTACCGCCGAACTTTCTAATCGCACAGTACGAGTATCATACATCACTAACTTAAATGCCATCCACGCCATCTGGATACAGTGGCACTCTACTATGTTATTGTGAGGTTGCGTAGGAACTGTGGAACCTACCTGCGGCAGTGTTTCCAGTTGGATACGACTTGAGTACCTTCAAAAAGTGCGTCTATCTTCACCTTAAAGGCTGGAAACGTACCTCTTGTGTTACACGGGGTCATGGGCGGTGGTGATCACTTACCATCAGGTGACCTATACGCTCGTTTGCCTTGTTTTTTTCATAGAAGAATAACTAAGAAAACACTTAGAACACACACAAACAACACAAAAGGTGATATTTTAAAAAGTTTAACGTTATATAAAGAACAGAACAGGAAACTACAAGGAAAGTGAGAAAAAAGTTGAATAAGGTGAGGCGATTCATTCTAGTCCATCACGTTATATGTAGATAACCATAATAAAATACTCAATCAATTTTCTTTAAACACACTTGGGTGATATCAAAAATATTCGTATAGTTCAAGGGGGAAAAGCCTTGCGGGGACCGCTAGTATATAAGCATACAAAATTATAAGGCCCGAAATTCAAATATAATAGATATATAATATCGGATTCACTAGTTCCATTGGAAATCAATTAGGCTACAGCTTTAATGTCCCAGAGTTAACAGTACAATAGAAATGGTATATTTTGATATTACAGCTTGACGTCTTATCCTGCATACATCAGGGTAGGCAAAGAGAACCTAGTGTTAAGACACTCCGTTCCCCACTTTCTGCCAAATTCTAGAGCCATTGCGTGGCAGAACTCAACGCAGCGCTTTTCCTCGACACCAGAGCGAAAAAATGGAATATAAATGTAAATAAATATTTTACTTCTTCAATTGGAGATTGAACCCACAACTGTTGCGTCACTACAGTTATACTCTAGTGCCGCTGTGCCATGACGGCCTTACATTACATTTCGTTTTTCCTAAAATATAAAATAATTAAAGATGTTATATTCATGGGATGAGTTCCACTACATAACACGCAATACCTCTGAAGTGGGGAACGGAATTGTCTTGGTGAAATAGAAACTGAGTGTCTTAACACTGCGTTTTCTCCGCCTTCACGGCCAATTACGGCTTGTTATATCTTAGGCATTCGTATACCATACCCGATATACCTTCTGTTCTTGTTTTGTCAAACATAGATGGCCTCTTCAATAATTTATTGTTAGAAGCCGCCTGGCAAATGGACAGCGTAATAAGTTCCTGTCGTCGTGTACTGTCCCTCAATTAATAATGTGTTATTCCATATTTAATGCAGGATAGTTATATTTGGTCTCTTTCTGTATTTATATTAGAGTAATTGATCATATAACTTATACCTATGGGACTTCTATAGAGTTTGGTTTAAATAAATTGTTTAAAAATAATGATACTTCGGCGTTTTTTTCTCTTTTGAAATATATATGGATTCTAGTTTTTTTTAAATATTTTATGAAAAGTGTTTAAGACAACATACACAATAGATATAAGTAATTATCAAAAGGTCATGGCATAAATATGTATTCAGAGAAGCCAGCAATCAGTAGGTTTTATATATATATATAAGTGCCAATATTAATTATTTCAATAAATTGTAAAGTACAAAAAGAAATTTGTTTTCTTTTTATCTTTTCAATTTATTCTTTTTTTAACAGACTTTCAAAAAAAAGAGGTTGTCAATTCGTCGGAATCTTTTTTATTCTAGTAGTCCTGCCAGCGGCTTCGCCCACTTAAACTACATGGTTTTTCTTTTAATAAACATAATTGACAGACAGTCATATGTGTTGATGTCAATGACTAATTTAATTTACTCGTTCATAAACAACCTAAAAGGTAAAATTATTGATTTAGGTAAGGATAAATATAATATTATTTTTAAAATGACTGTCATGATTACATATTACAAAAAATACCATAATTGAATCGAATAACCCAATATCGAAAACGAATTCATAATAAATAATCGAATATCGAATCGAAAATATTTAATTGAGAACCCCCGTCCTTGTTTTGAAAGTCGGTTAAAAATATAGATTTATCACAAACAAATACAGATTTATTATAAGTATAGATATGGATTGCTTTATATTTGCAGGCAAACTCATGCCTTGAGTTCATTCAAATGCCGATAACATTTATTTTGATGAAACAAACTTAAGATATCGAGTTAAAACAAAGCAATTGATGAAAGTTTGAAGTAAATCAATTCAATACTTTCGAAGATTTGCGTGACCATACATACAGACAGACAGAGAAGAAATTAAAAAAAAATATTTTTGCGTTCTATTATTCTTTTTAAGTGTCCCTCTATCCATTTTAGTCAAAAATAATACATGTACAATCAAAATATTTTTGCTATTTTATTTTGAGTATGGATAACTAATCAAAAATCGATTTCTCTATTTCTATGTTGACTAAGTGTTAAAATTACATTTAATGGATTTCATAAGAAACATAAAAACTATTTTAATCTGAACAATTATAGAATACAATGTAATAATAATGCGTACAAAATGCTTAAAAGCTTTCAAAGTTTCATTTAGAAATAATATTAGGATGACTATGTGTCATTGTGTATTTTTACTGAAAAGTCATAGCATAAGGGCACAAAGTGTGATTGTAAACGCGAAAGGTCGTGGGTTCAATTTCCACCCGAATATATAATATTTTAATTTCTTTGGTCTGGTGACGAGGTAAAGCGCGGCGATGAGTTCCAATACTCAAAACGCAATGCCTCCAGAATTCGGCGGAAATTGGGGAACGGAGTGTCTTAATTCTAGGTTCTCTCTGTCTACTCTGATGTGCGCAGGATACAGCGTGAACCTTAAAAATAATAATGTATATATTAAATATTGTAAGTATGACTTCTTGTAAAATAACCGTATAAACAATTTCTCTGGTTCTCGCTTACACTACTTGGCACTTCCTTTGCTCTTTGCATAACACTCGCTGCCGTGAGTGCTGTTATGGACAACCTTAGACTAAATATTTGAAGAAATATCATCAGTAGCCACAATATTCTTTTAATCCATTATAAGTAAGAGAGGTAGGAGGAGATCTCGGTTGATTTACGACAACACAGTATCAAAGATACTGGAGAAAGGTCACGTTAAAAGCATGAGGGTCCCTCGGAGGGTAAGTATGAAGAGGTTAATGACGATGACGAGGTACAAGAGGTATGCAGAGACTGTAGTGTTTGGCGTTCCGTTCTCTGTAACTACCCTGCTAGGGATACAGCGTGAAGTTAAGTTTATACGTTAGTATAATAAGTTTAGTTTGTACTTGATATATCTATAGTTGCTTTAAAGTCTATTGTGAAAGAACACATCACGTGTTGACTTCAGCCTTCCAGTAGATAATATGAGGAAAATATACTTTAGTATTTTTTTTCTCTTACACAAAGAAAGAATTAGACAACTCGATATTGTGCATTAAAAAATAACACATGAGATCTTCATATTAAATTTCGCTTCTATATCCTGCGGATATGTAATTTAATAACAAAAGGCAATAACCTTTTCTTCACTAGCGATATACAGACAAACAAAAAATAACATATTTAGGTTAGGCAAAATATTAATAATATAAATCGATGACATTTCTAATAATTTTTCATTCAAAATATAAAGCTATATGATGCAGAAGACTACTTTTAAAGGATTATTATACCTTATAAGAACAGCTCCAGAAGATTTCTAATGCATCCGCTACTAAACCAATTCAGTATTTATTTACTCCTTGTGGATATTCACCAGATATATTTAAAAGAAAAAATATTAAGATTACATTTGAGATACTGAAAATATATGAGGCTATCGTGGCACAGCTCCTGGCTCTGGTACTTAAATATACTTTAAATTCGACGTTGTTTAACACTACGTTAATCCTCTCTATTACGTAAATAATAATTAGAATGCTGGAGCAAATGCAAAGAGTATGTAAATTGAGGCCGTCGTGGCGCAGCGGGACAAGAGTCTGGTTTTAAGGCGAAGATTTTGGGTTCAATCCCCACCCGAGGGACTGAAATATTTATTTATGTTTATATCTCCATTTCTTCGCTCTGGTGTCGAGGTAAGGCGTGGCGTTGAGTTCTACCACTCAACACGCAATGCCTCCAGAATTAGGCAGAAAGTGGGGAATGGAGTGTCTTAACACTGGGTTCCCTCTTCCAGCCTTCCTGCATTTTTATGTAAATAGAGTCATTTTGATCGTCTAAATGGGAATTGAACCAACAAACGTCGCGTTTTCAATGAGGTACAGACGCTGTGCGCTGTGCCATTGTGCCCCGAGAGCTTTAATATTTCTCAATGTATCGAATGATTTATATTACTATTCTGTTTTCCGTGTACATTTAGATACTTCCCAATTGCACTTCAATAGAAACACGCTGGATTATTTCAGGATAAAAGATCTACTAGGTTAATGGGTACTTAGTACTTACTTCTAATATGAACAGACATCGGTAAATTACAGACTGAAGTATTTAGCATTGTGTTAAAGCATAAGGTGATTGCTAGAGTTTTTGTTCAAACGTTGTTTTTATATAGACATAGGTATATTTCTATTCATTCTTATAATAAAATCGTAACGGAACGGTGTTTGTTTTACATTTTGCTGACATTAAAGAAATATATGAATAAATAATTGGTGGCATTTAATAACATAATAGAATGAAAAACAAAGGAAGTTCGAAAAGTTATTTTCGTAATCTAGACATCCACTAAGAAGGGATTCTGAAAATATTTACCATCAAGAGATGAAATAGGGGTTGAGAATTCGAATGGAAAAATTAAATTTAAAATCGGCACCGGCAAATTTTAATCAAAATTTGAAATTCAGACTCATAAAATATTTCATTGAACACATATTTCACAGTTTTTTTAATTCACCCCCTAAGGGTCCTTAAATCGCCACAGATTTTTATAAAATTTTAAATTTAGACTGATAATAATATTTAATTGAGCACATGTTTCATGGTTTATTAGAATTTACCCCAAATAAGCAGGCAAAGCTGCGCGCGTCCACTAGTTATATAAAAAAGTTAAATATATAAACATTTATTAGATATATTTTACTATCATCCACGTCGTATCAAATATACCCAATAAATTATATCACACAATCGGTTATGCGTGAATAAATTTTCCATATCAACACACACAGGAAAATTCGATTTGAGAGACGGAACGAACCAACAGAGATATGACGACAGTATATTTGGGTACGAGTATAGGTAACACGATTAATTCATGCTTTATGCTGCACATTATGTCAGGGTACATCGCAGGATAGGCATCATATCGCAAGGTAGGCAGAGATAGAAAGAGAACCTAGTGTCAAAACACTCCGTATTCAACTTTTTGTAAAAATATTACGTGTGGCTGAACTTAATGCTGTACTTTGTGAAAAAAATTGCACTATCAGTATCGTATAATGAAGTTTATTGAATAAATTTATAATAATACGTATTAATACTGTTGAGCTCAGAGCAGTGCCTGGGACTTGTGCCCATTGGTTTAAGTTTCAGGGGCTCCTTTACAATGAACTTACACTCACCTTCACTGCTCTAGCCCAATAAAGCAAATCACCCCAAAGGAAATAAATAGCTGCCTTTATTCATTATTAACCTAGCTGTCCATCAAAGAATAATGTTTCCATAGGATACATGCTGTGCCATATTACAGATAAGTAAGACACAGCATATTAAATCAGCTTCATGCTGTATCCCGCACACAGCAGAGTAGGCAGAGGGAACATAGTGTTAAGAACATAGTGAAATTTAATAAATTTAAATTAATGTAGTATTTTCTCGAGTAGGAATCGGATCCACAACCAGTAGCATTTATAGTCACACACTCGTGCCCCTGCGCCACTATTGGCCTCTGGTGAAAGTTCACAACTTATTATTATGGGCGACTCTATAGTCAAGTTAACATTTTTTTCACATTATATCTAAATAAATGGCTGGTGATTGGTCAAACGAATATCAGGATTATTCATTTATTAAATAAAAGAAATTATATTAAAACAAACATAAAAAAAACACAAGAGCCAATCTTATCGAGCACGCTATCGAATTCTTAGAACACTTACAAAAAACCACCTCCATACAATCGAATGGATCTTATACAAATTGCGACATAAAAATGCTAGAACAATTATGTAAGTAATTACGAAAGCACCTAATGGTACCTAACCGTGACTAATTCCGTAAGAGCGTGTGTCGCATATAAAGGGAATTAGGCCCAGAGTACAGACTGACGTATAATTTTCTTTGTCGCCTCGGTTATTCTATCTACTGTTAGAGGAACCGTTAATTGTAGTGTTTGAAATGCTATTTTAGAGAGATTAGTAAATATTTGTTAGACAGTATGTGGTTTCAGTGGGAAAACTAAAATTACCTATATAGATATACAACAATGATAGAGAGAAGTATATCAAAATGTGATTGATTGCGAACAAAATATTTAATGCGTGATTATTTGAGGGAGTTGTCGTGATACAAGGCAGCGCGTCTTGCAATATGGAATTAATTATTCTTATTTCCTCGCCATTGAACATGCGATGTCTCGAAAGTTCAGCAGAAAGTGTTTTGACACTAAGTTCTCTCGGCTTAATCTGGGAAAAGACAGCTAAAATGAATGAAATTTAAATTGCATTAATGATATCAAACACCAGTAATGTCGAAGTTTGTAGAAAATACACAAATTTAATGAAAATTTAACAACACATATTTTCACTTTAAACATATCTTCACACTTTTGAAGAGTTTTTGCAAGATTCTGCGGCATCGCATCACCCAAGCCAATAACCCGATTGCAATACGCGGTCTGGCAAGGTCATTTATATATGAGTATATATAGAAGCGAGAGGTCACTCACTCGTCACAAAATCTCATAACTGTAAGTGAATTAAAGTTTCAAATTTTGCAACTCTGAGGTTATTCCGCACACATCAGGATAGGCAGAGGGAACCTAGTGATAAGACAATCTGACTTCTATTTGTCGCCAATTTCTGGACGCATTGCTATTTAGAACGCAATTTGGCCAAAGGTTTTGTTTTACTTTAAAGGATGGGGCGCCAAATGCTATGATATAGTCTCGACCTGACCAGACCA
The DNA here is from genome assembly GCA_018247715.1 of Heliconius burneyi. Lineage (NCBI taxonomy): Eukaryota > Metazoa > Arthropoda > Insecta > Lepidoptera > Nymphalidae > Heliconius > Heliconius burneyi. The sequence continues at coordinate 4,520 of DWGR01003515.1, read as the reverse complement.
GTCCTTGACCAGTCCACTGTCATCAACCTCTTCATATATGCCCTCCGAGAGATGCTCATGCTTCTTACGTGACTTTCCAGTAATTTCCACATACTGATATTATATGAATTCAATCTATTACTTTTTCAATTTAGCTAGTTATATTTATTATAAGATATTAATTATAAACTTATAAAATATTAATAAAATTTAATACCCTATCATATCGTATCTCATCCTTTTTAAGAAGTCTAGTATTCAAGGAGCAGTGACATAAGAGGTAAACAAACCAAAAGAACGTTACTTTACACGTTGATAGAACTGTACATAATACTATTGATAGATATCTTTAGAACTTAAGAAACACTTTCAGATTTGATAGAAATCGAATATTATTGATAATAAAAAAAAAATTATTAATTTTATTATAAATGCCTTAAATACGCATTTTAATACTAATAATTTAAAGCACACATATACTGCAAACATTTTACATTAAAATGTAACGTTTTGTGATCGGCCGTGTTATAGTCGCCTTTTTTACATTGTTACAGGAGAATTGTTTTTAGATTATTGATGAATATTATGTTATTTCAAGGTTACTTTTCTTGTGTTTTTTTTAATTTCTTATTTTATTAAGCTGGTACTGGTTCATACTGAACCAGTGGTCATGGATTACTGAAAAGTGTTCGAAAAGTTTGGGGTTCCAAAAGATCATAATACTAAATATATGCGATTAATTCGGTAAAATAGTTTTATTTAAAATATAATATAAATAATAATGGTGAAAATTAAAGATCTAATTAAAATTGATTAGTTTTATAATAATATCTGAGACTGCTTTGGATTCGCTTCAAGCAGGTGTACCCAGGTGTACTAGAGGTGTATTAGAGAAATACGTAGTGTCTCTAACACTCTTCCAAAACTCCTGAAAGTAGTCGGAACTGCGCGAAGCAGTTATAAAATTAGTATGGCAAGAGAATTAATGAGGCTGGGACGTTCATATTGATAATTTGCAAGGAATTTGTTTGTGGTAAACACGATATTTGACAAACAAATTGATAAACAAATACACATGTATACATGGGAACGAACGGAAAGAAAATATATGATTAATTTATTCCAAGTGAATAAGCGTATTAGGGCCAAGTTACAGGCAAGTGTTTAGGGGTTCTGAACTGGGAACTAAAAAATATCTAGACGTTGCTAGAATAAGGACTGTGTTCACAGATTGGCGTGGTATCCAAACTTGGAATCGAATTACCGCATAAGAAGCTTGGAGCTTCAAGACCACCGATCAGAGAGGAATATCAAAAAAGACTTTCCAAGAAGTTAGACAGCAGTGAATCTGGAAATGAAATAAAATGAATGAATGAAGGAAGCAGCAACAGAGTTGTGTGACAAAAGCAAAAAGCGCGACATATGGTGGGATGATAAATTGAAATATGCTATAGAAAAAAAAAACAAATAGAATGGCAGGATTTAAAAAAAAACCAAAGCAAGTAGCGCCGCTAGGGATAGTTCTCGTGAAGCTAAGTTTAAGATAAAAAAAGATATTTACTTATGGTTTAGTTAATTAAATAATAACTAAATCTTTCCTTAATCGAAGAAGTTACTTCTACACTTGTGACGTAAACTGATACCAGAAAAATAGAAATAAGCAAAATTGATACAGTCCTTCACAAAAAAAATATATAAAATTAGCATATAAATTAGATATCGAAGTTGACGTCAGTCGTTTAGCATTTCATATCGGTACGAATTTGAATTCAAATGTGCGATAAGTTACAATCGGAATTATACATTAGGGATTATAGATATTACATTTATAAAGAGGCCGGCGTGGTGCAGGGGCACAAGCGTAATACTGTAAGCGCGACAGTTGTGGATTCGATTTCCACTTGAAGGACTAATTGATTTTCCAGGTTCTCTCTGCATACTCTGCTATTCTCAGAAAATAGCGTGAAGCTAATTAAGTGGCCTTTATTTCAATGTAAATCCTATAAATAATTTAATATAAGTGTGGCATTGGGTTCTGCCACTTATTACATAATCATGAATTCGGGTGAAAAGCGGAGTAAAGAATGCATGGGCGCATTTAGAGTTAATTATTGGTGGGGAGGCTGAGTTGAAGAGAGTTTATAGGCTAGACTTTTGTACTATTTAAGACTATTTTTGTGTTAGTAAAGTTCTGAGGTGGTCTACAAGACAAGACAAGACTATTCTGGGGTGGGCATGGACCACCCGACATGCCTTATTCCTACGCCCATGCCAGAATGCCTTACATTCTTCCTATTTCTCTCCTTTAAAAAGTATTCTGTATAGCGTAAAACTGAAGATAAATATGTATTATGTGCGTCTTCAAAGTTCGTTTAGCAAAAAATATCCTGACAAAACACTGTCAAGAAGAAAATAAAGAAAGGATTTGAACAGAATATCTAGACTTTCACGATATTTGTACTCGTTAACCTATCGCTGTTGTGTAAATCATATTAAGAATATAATATTATTTTATAAGACTTACGTGTCGGTTGATGGCCTTTAACGTCACGTCGTAATTAGTAATTGATGCACTGAATTTTTCATTAGAAATCGAAGAATGGGCCAGGTGCAGTTTTCTAGATGCATATTAAATCACTTGGATACGGCTTTCATGTTAATTTTACATTGTATGGCATGATGGGTTAAAGATTGTAGCTAGGATAATTATGTGAAAGCTTATTAATATTTACTCTTGATTTACTACTTAAATTGAACACACAAAATTAGTAAAAGTACCACAAAGTAACTTTAACAAAGGAAAATATAAATTTAAAAAAAAAACAAACGAAACTAGCTATATATCTACATTTGTATTAATAGCTATTAAAAAAAATTAAAAGAAAAAATTAGCCATTTTTCATTCCAAGATCCGGTGGTTCCTATATGAAATTTTATCACAATCGGGTCAGCGGTTCGGCCGTGATTGCGTCACATACAGTCAGACAGTATTACTTTCGAATTTATAATGAAAGTATGGATATTAAAAAAATCCTCAAAATCTTCACGATCACAGTTGCTCCACTGCCCCTCTATCTTTATGTGGTAGCCCCATTATAATAGGTTTAGCTGGTTCGGAGGTTAGCCCTTGCAAACAGAAAGATGAACACACAAACATTTTTAAAATATTTATTTAAGTTATTATTGCTTAAAAAACGATATGCACTAGAAAAACCACGTTTATATTGAAATCATAGACAGACGCTTTTATTTTATATATATATATATATATATATATATATATATATATATATATATATATATATATGTGTTGATAATTACAAACAAAATGTTACCAATAATAAGATTATATATATATGTAAAGAGAATATACTGTCTTTAAACATAGCGTGCTTAATATAATCTGCGCGCGCTTTTATGACACGCGTCAGATGTCTCAAATTAATTGACAGCCACGTAGAAGATATGAAAGAGTGAACACGTGCTAACACAAAAGCAAAGTAAGAAAAGAATAATTAATTGTTATAAACTAAAGCAGAGAGGATAAAGATTAAAGATAAAAGAGAGAGAGACGAATAATTAACTGTAATTGTCGTTTCTCTAATTTACGGAGAAACAAATTTAGTTGATTAATTCCAATAACCCAAACCTGATATAAATCACATTATATGTGTGTGTGTGTATATATATATACACACATATTATATATATATATATACGTGTGCGACGTTGCCGCTTTGACAGGTAAGTGTGTGAGTGATAATATTACACTTTACAAATGGTGTTTTTTTTAAAACGATTATTTTATTATTTATTTTGTTTGAAAAAATAACTTTTTCATTTTTGGGAATTATTTTTTTTCTGAATTATATTACGCTTTTATAGAGTAGTTAAAACTGTGGTTTCATTTAAAGTGGTGCGTTCAATTCCACCCTGTATATATTCAATTGGTGAATGATAACTGTCTCTAAAATACCTTTGTACGTGATTTGCAACGAATTATCAAATTTTTATCATTATCTAAGCTATTCTTATCTAAGATTATCTAATCTTGTTTTTTATTATACAAAAAAATTACAAACAATCAACTGATTTAATAAAATAATTCATAAATATATTATGATAAAAAATATCAGGAAAAATAGTGTATGTCAATTGTTTTTAATATATTTATTGATAAATAATTATAATAACAAACATAATATAAAAAAATAATATAATCTAAGAAATATGTTGTTAACATCGATTAAAAGAATACTTTACGAGGCTAACAAGGCGCCTCCACAAGTTGACAAGATGTAGCTTACAAAACTCATTAAGCAACGATATTAAAATTGAACCGACTTGTGCACTAGGTATACATTCGATATTTTGGTTAAAATATCGTTCTAAAACTGCCAATGAGGGTAATTTATAATTTAAAAGAAAAATGCAAGAACTACGTATTCTTGGCAAAACCAAGCTCTGTTACATCCAGTAACGTAGTCGCGAGTAGATCTCCCGCGTCCCCCTCGTACAGTCGTACTAGGGCGACAGCGGGG
>DWGR01003514.1:0-12088 GCA_018247715.1 Heliconius burneyi | reverse complement strand
TCAGTCTAGTACAATAAAGCAGTGACAAAGAGTTACTGACGCAAGCAGCTATTGAATTATGAAATTTGCTTTTCATTGATGAATTGTAGAGAAAATCATGGAAATAATTTCTTTGTCTTTGCCTGATGCAAAAGCAAAAATCATTTTAATGAACAAGACAATTTTCCCTGTTTATTTGATCTACCAGAGAAACGTCAACATTTTTGTCTAACTGTATTGTTGAAATAAATTTCAACTATTAATTAGTTAAGGTATTTGATGTACAATTTGGATCTATATTTGGTAGTTTTTTAATAAAGTTTACACAGTTTCATTAATATTTACTTTTCATATTTTCTTAATACATGAACTATATGTAAATTGCCATATTTTCCGCTGTGTTGCTGGCTGCAGTCATTTCACGGCGGCTCGTTAGCGCGATCTTCTCTATGCAACAATTATCAAAGATATTCGTGGTGCAGTCTCTTCTCACACTTATGTTTTTGCCCCTTCCCATTTTTCTTTAACCTATCGTTCTACACCCACCCTCCCTCTATATCTTTGGTGGTGGATAAATTGTAGTTATTTAAATTATTAGCTACGAGAACCTCGTTTGAGTGGACTTTTGAAAGCAAAACCCCGTCGTCATGGAAATTTAGATAAGTCTTCTGTCAGTATCTACTCGGTGAAGTGTATTATTGGCTCTTTGGACAGTTTCATGATACAGCACACTCCTTACAAACTTAGTGTTATGACACTCTGTTTTATTGATTTTCTTTTCACTAGAACCACAAAGTGGAAATCAATCATTGCCATGATTAGGAATCGAACAGTTATGGTTATTTATAAAATAACTTCAATAAATCTAATTTTATATATATTAAACTCACCACTAACGCGTTCACGATCGCGCTGTAACATAACTTTCCGACAATAGAGAAGTTACAAAAAGACAATTTTAGAAAATAAAGCGACAGATTTAGTTCAGAGCTTCCGGTCTGTTTTCAAATAGCTGGCTTTCTGATCTTTATGCGAGGAATTGCATCTTGCGTTTTAGTAGGTATATACTAGTAGTTGTTTGCAATTTCGCCTGCGTGCTCTTTGTGACCCTGGCTAGGGTCGTTTTCACTTCTAAAAATCAAAATTCAAATTCAAAATATTCTTTACTCAAATAGACATATATTTCAAATAAGCAATTTTAAATCGTCTAATAAACATATAAACAAAAAGAGCTACCACCGGTTCGGAAGGCAGTTCCGGTGAGAAGAGCCGGCAAGAAACTCAACAGTTGCTCTTTTCAAAGTCAATGGTATATTTGAAAATTTAACTTGATTACATTATCTGTCAGCTATCCTACATAAGATTCAATAGACATTAATTCCATACATGTTTATCCTTTAATTATCTTCAGTGTAATAAGCTTTAGTTGTTAGATTTTTTTAAAAAACATTATCTATTATTATTTTTTCCTCTTTTTATTTTCTTGTCGTTATTCCTACCACACCAATTTGGGTTGGCACAACTATACTCGCAACTACTGATGGGGAGGGTACGGTGTTAAGTTCTCTAAAATCAAACAAGCAATTGTTCGGAGATAAGTACAAATAAATCCTTCATTACTATATTATACAGATAATTAAAGTTTGAGAATTCATGCTTAGTTGCTTGTGACATGCGTGCCTATTACAGTACTAAGATTCATCACTTCATCACTTAATGAACATTACGCTTTTTTATGATAAGAATATTATCAAATATTTTTTTTTGTTTTACTTATTATTCATGAGGCCGTTGTGGTTCTGCGGCACACACTAGGAAGTGAAATAATTAGAAGCGCGGCATTGAGTTCTGCCACTCAACACGCAATGAACCGTTTCCAAGCGATTGTTGGCGAGAGGGCTGGTATGGTATGGTTGAGTTTAATTCTCTTTGTTTCATTATATACAGCGGGCGGGAATAATTAAATTACACGTTTCATTCGTTTCTTGCATTCAGATATGATTATTAATACTTTAATGTGTGTCTGTCTGTATATAATTTGACTAATATTCTTTTGTGACGACAGTTATTTAGATATTGAATGTGGTTTCTTATAATTTTGACACAAATAGTATACAGCAGAGCATAAATGGTAATAATTATTTTAATTTCCGCGCTGTTGTCGACAAAATACGGCGTTGAGTTCCTCCATTCTCGAGTATACTACAGCTTCGTCTGACATTGCGTCATAAGTAGCGGATCTTAACGCCGCTCTTTGCGAAGAAATGAAAATATAAATATAATTAAATATTTAATTTCCTCGAGTGGGGATCGAACCCACAACCGTCGCGTTACAGTCACACCGTTGTACCGCTGCACCACAATGGCCTCTCTCTATTTAACTCGTTACATATTTAAGTATATCATTTTTTTTGTGTTGTTTTTTACCCTAGCAGGACACATCATTCCCCAGTCACCGCCAAATTCACGAGGCAATTGCGCGTTGATTGGCGGAACTCAACGCTACTATTTGCTATTATCAAAGCGAGAAAATGAAAAACTTAAATGACTCATCCCTCGAGTGGAAATCGAACCCACAGCCATCACGTTTTCAGTTCACAAGCTGTGCCACTACGTCGCGAAGGCATAATGCTCATAGCATCCACAAACATCCAACCCTCTACCATGTACAGCCACTGTTAATCCAACTACCAAACTACAACAAGGACATCATTATAACGTACATTTCATTTTATATTACAATTCTAACAATTCATAACATATTGGTATGAACGAGTGTTTACGCATCAGTAGAGCGCAATACTGGCGGGCAATACGAGCCGTTGTTATACAATATGTGTATATACAATTACATATATGCTCAATCACGATGGTTTTGATTTAATTCCTACCCGAGAAAATGAATTAATATGTTCATTTCCTTGCTCTGGTATCAAGGCAAAATGCAGAGTTGAGTTCCACCACTCAACCCTTATTCGAAACATTATTTCGAAAATTGGGCAGAAAATTTGAAACGAAGTGACCTGCTTGAAGAAGCGTTAAGATGCAATTTCTCAGCTTTTTAAAAATGTTAAAGCGGCTTGACACTAAGCTTTCTTCGGTTATACTGCTATAGGAAATAAATGTAAAACTGCTTTTTTATACATATCACTATCCCAACAGACCTTGCAACTTGCTTGTAAATAAAATTCTATTGATATAGCCTCTCCATAAGCCCCATACGAATATTATTATATAAAAATATTTTTATTGTTTATATTCTCGGTCACGAGCTCCACTCTGAAAGGAAAATTCTAAACCTAATATTGAACTTCGCAATAATGTTTCATATACTCATGTTTTTTTTTAATCTATGAACTTGTGACGTTCTCACACAACACGGGAATTGCTGCACAAGGCTTTCCACAACATTTTCCACACTTCGCTAAGAGAGAGAGAGAGAGAGAGATCTTAGAATTGAAATAATCTGATATACAAATCGTCGCATCATTTTACACCTATTGTTTTAATTAACATTAAAATTAAATGTAATAAATTAAATCATTCTTATCTCCAACTTTGAGCAAGTGTCACTTGTTTAGTTTTAAGATAGTTTTAATAAAGTATTTTAATTAAATCGGTTATTTTTTTGGATCCTACGCTCCCACCGTACTTTATTAACTTTTACATAAAAAGTAAACAAACAAATGATTTAGAAAAATAGAAAGAAGGTTTAATAATTTTTATAATTAGCTTTTTATTTTATTAACTCTTACGCAGTATCCAGTATATCGCAGGGTTACCAGCGGGTATCTAGTGTTTCATCTTTTTGTACTAAAATAATGTAAACATAGCTCTTATACTTACTCGAATATTCACATATAAAAATCTTCTGTTAAAGGTGATAAACATATACGCGCTTTCATCAATCAAGGCCAAAAATATTTTTTGACAAATATATCAAATTTTATAATATATGCAGAACACTAACACCAACTAACAGGCAAGAAGCTCATACAATACAAAGTTGCATAACATAACGCTGCACTACGTAAGTGAACATGTTACACATTATCATGTAGATTACTTTGACAGAGGCATCTGATTCAGATTCAAAGCAACTCTAACACCTGACGCTTTCCACAATAGGATTACTTGGCTCTCAGGGTTAGTATGTATGTAATAATAAAATGGAACTATTTAATAGTTCAGCAAATGTTTCAGTTGTTTATTTTCAATTATTAATGTACCAGATATTTCATCAAAAGTAAGTTAAGTTTATTTTATATATGATATTATTTTATTAATTACTTGAGGCCGGTGCAGCACAGCGACACAGTGTGAATGTAAAGCTTATTAGTCTTTAATATATTGTTGAATTAATATAACGAATAAAGGTTAAAAATGAGAATCTCTCTAATTGCTGATCTGATGTTACAGTACCACCGACAGTAGTTTTACTGAAACGAATGTTCAATTCAACTTGTATAAGATCGGAGTTATTGAATTTAAAGTTATGTATTTACTCGAGATTTCCTTTAAATATTTAATACATTTATCTATTTACAACTTAAATAAAAACTGGTATTTATATTAAACATTCATAAGTTATTTTTTTTTTTCAATAAAATGAACGCACGTGTAATGTTAAAATTTCATTGGTAACATCACTCGCCTACGAACCTTTTTTGTTCTAGTGAATATGAGAAATGTATTTTTATTTTAATTGGTAAAATACTAATATAATCAACCTCATACAGATTATACGCCGGTACTCTTCGCTACTCTTCGGTTCGCCCTCATGTAGCTGACTTACAAAGATTATTGACAGACGACCGCTCGCGGCTCGAGGGCCAACATACATTAACTCTTCTCGCAAATAAACAATGCTAATTATCATAACTGACTGTTATTGATATCCGGAACCGATTGTACGGTGCGCGATTGTGCGGTGGTGCGATTGTGCGGTGGTGCGATTGTGCGGTGGTGCGATTAGGAATAAGCGATGTCAGTCTTACACTTGTACCTATTTTCGTTGGTACCTATTTTGAAAAATGAGATTTACTTCTTATAAAAAAATTCTGTAACTAGTTATATTATACCTTTTTTATCGTGAGGAAACTTTTTTATGACTACACCTCACTAGAAGGTACGAGCGGGTTATGTGGGACTCATGGACTTCCACATATAGACCCTCCATTATAACTACTATGCTACGCTAAGATGGCATCAAATAGCAAAAAAACATTATAGAGTCATAAATGTCGATGTTTGAAATAAAGGTGCAAGTTTCACGCCAAATAAAACAATAAAAGTAACCAGAAATAAACTTTTCAAATAAAGTAAAAGTTAACACAAATCTAAATATGAAGGCGGAAGATATTTTTTTGTTCCTTGCTGTTGAAACTATTTATTTGATATGTTTGCTAGTTTTTGTTATATCAATATTTCCGTAGACAATTCAAAAAGGAAAAAGAAAAAGAAATAAAATAATAAGATTACCTAATATACATACGTATGTTTAACTGACCAGTTGTCAAAAGCAAACCCTTGTCATCCCTTAGCGCCTTTTCCAACTTTTATTCATCTTTTCATTTCATTTTCCGCAGCAAATTAGGCATCCTCATTACATATGTCAGGATGCTGGACAAACAGTTCTATCCAAATTGCCTCCAGTGAAATTATGTTGGAATAAACCCAAACTTCTTTTGGTGAAGTCTTTGTACGTTTAATTTAAATTTGAAAAAAAGTTATGACTTTTCCAAGTAATACATTACTACTACTAGTAGTTGAAAAATTGTTAATTAGCAAAGTTTACTTAAAAGTTTATATGAAATTCGCCGCGTAATCAAAACCAATAGGGTTCCGTAGACTTAAAGTTATGAAATTTGTCACGAAGAGAGAACTTACAATACAAATAAATTACATTAAGTGATATTACTAAATAAGCAGAACAAAAGCATTTTTTAGCTTCACGCTGTATTCCGTACGTCTTCTATATTAATATAACTAAACAGAATGTAATAAATTGTAATTTCGTATGAAAAAACACGCTCTCTATCGTTAGTGATGTAATTAGTCGCCTTAATTATGTTACACTTACGTGGTGAGAAGCACATTGCTTCACGTTATGCTCCAATTCACGGCTAATTTTACCACTGAAATCTTTGGACGGTGTTAGTATCCGTGCTACAGTGGGTATATGTATTTATAAGATTTTTATATAAATTAAAATCTATGCTTATAAAAGTATAAAGCTGAAAATTTGATAAGTTGAACGGGTTAAGACACTCCGTTCCTCACTTTCTGACGAATTCTGGAGGCATTGCGTGTTAAGTAGCAGAACTCAACTCAGCACAAAGCAAAGAAATGAAAATATAAACGTAAATATATATTTCACTTCCTCGAGTTCGGATCGAACTCCTAAACGTCGCGTTACTTAACGAGTAAATTAACATGTTATGTGCAATGACCACCTTATCAGTTCTAGTGATCTCTTACAGGTAACGAATACAGTAAGACGCAAAAAGTATTGCTTGATAGCAGTAAAATATTTTAGCTTACATACTTAAGTTGATGCTTATATGTGTACATAGGTTTTAGTATAAATTGTCCACTGATTCTAAGAAATGCTTTCTAAAGTAAACTCACCACTTAAATCAAAAGTAGGCTTTTTTTCATTAAAATCAAACTGAGCTGTGACCCCCCAAAGCTTATTATTTAATATTAAATTTAAATTATGTGTATTAATAGACTGATTTCTTTGTTATTTAGAAATCGCTTTGTTTCTTAGCCTTCGAATGAACGTAGTTTTAGGATGATTTCTAATTTGTTTTAAATCTCAAACTTTGCAAGTGACTTTGCCTCCTCTCCGTGACGAAAGTAAAGATTTAGAACTTTACCATTGCGATAAATTACTTTCAAATTGACTAAAAGGTTCTCTTAAATTGAAATGTGATACAATAATGTTTACTGATTTCATTATCTACTAGGGGCGCGAACCGGACCTCAATTTTGACTCACTGCGCTCGTAAAATCTCGATAGTGTTCACATGTTGAGCGAAGCGAGGATCAATTGTTTTCTAAATTCTATTATAGTTACATTAATCGCCTGATCGGTATCTATAGCAGGCTCCTAACGTTTCACAGACGAGACCACGTGGAGGTGGCCTGCTTACAGGAATGTCCATAAAATTTATAGAATTACACTAAAACCATCTACGTAGTTATGTCTATGTGTTTGCAAATTTTCATCTCAATCGGTCAGACCGTTTGGGAGCCTATTGGTGACAAGAAGTGTAAAAAATCTCCAGTAAAGTGCTTCGCTCTCTTCGCTCCCTTCGCTCAATTATGACTATGATGCCATTATTTTGGAAAATAGCCGTTTCAGTGGTAAAATAGAGCCATTCATCTATTATATAAAAATCAGCGGAAAGTAGGAAATGGAGTGTCAACCACTATGTTCCCTCTACCTAACCTAATTAAATGATCAAATGATTCCGTTACTGAATCCCATAATTCCGTTCCCATAATATGAAAGGACTGGACTTAGAAAGTAGAAATTTAGCATGTAGGTAGATTAACCAACTTACGCCCGCGTGATCAAATGGATACAACTAAGGGGTTTATATAACACATAGCCACATGACACATTTTAAGAGCCCCGAGAAACTCTGCCGGAAACGGATTTAGTGTGACTATCCAATATAAAAATATTTTTTAAAATTCAAATTTGTATTTACTGAGATAACACGTTCAACCAAATAATTTCTTTAGCTTTATAATATTAGTATAGATGTACATAGATATACATAGTATAGATTTATATTGTAACTTAATAACATACAATATATAATGTATAAGTTAGTTATATTCTTATGTCATAAATAACCATAAATAATGTTCTTATAGCTACATAATGGAAGTTGCAAGAACCAATTAGTCTCAAGACTCATTTCTAGGTATTCTCGTAAATGGTTATACTTCAAGTTGCTACTATAAAACTTCTACTACAATTACTTCATAAAGGGAGTCAGTAATAGTTCTTCTTCTTTTATATTTCATTCCGCTACAAGCTTTCCCGCATTGGTGGCTTGGCAATGAGACACCCCATTGCGTGTTGAGTAGCAGTACTTAACGCTACACTTTGTCCTCCAGTGTAAGTTTTTTCACTTCACACTTTCAAATATTATATGCATTAAAGTATATTTTTTAAATTGCTATTATCTATATTGAGGCCGTCGTGGCGCAGCGGCACGAGGGTGTGACTTCGTACGCTGCAAAATCGACTGGTTGTGGGTTCGATCCCCACTGGAAAAAGTGAAATATTTATTTACGTTTATATTTCCATTTTTCTTTGCCCTGGTATCGAGGTAAAGCACGGCATTGAGTTTTGTCACTCAACACGCGTTGCCTCCAGAACTAGGCAGAAAGTGGGGAACGGAGTGTCTTAACACTAGGTTCCCTCTGTCTACCCTGCTATGTGCAGGATACAGCGTGAAGCTAAAAAAACTGTATTGTAATAAATAACAATATATAATTATATATCTTGCTTACAGAATTTTATCCCATACTGAAGAAACCCATCATCTCAACAGTATTTAAGCATTATAAAATATTATATAAGGCGCGCTAGAAGCGATATTTTAAAGTTCCGTTCTCCGAGCACCGGAAATAGGGCACGACTTATCTCAATTCACCACACATTATACAGAATCTTAAGTCTCGCTGGCTTGGATCGTTAATCTATACATTAAAAATAGCATTACATATACTTAATAAAAATGTAAATAATCACTGTGTGTACATGGAAGGTGCATGAGAAAATTTATAATTTATCAATGTAATATTACCAAATAAATAAATTTTTAACATTTTTACCTGTTTGCCTGTGAATTTATGAACGCTTTTCACAGGAACTGCTTAACCAATTTGAATGCAGTTGTCAGTATTGATTTTCGTAAACTTTACTTAACATTCCTATTGATAAATTAAAAAGCCTTAATTATTTAAAGTAAGCAAAATAAAAATATTTATTTTGTTTGCTTTAAAAAAAAATGTTGTAAAAAAACATCCCTAAGTAAACTGGAGGAGTCACTAGTTCGTTTGTTTCGTTCGAGTAATTTCAGTTTGTCGTAAGTTTCGCACTCGCGGAAAATATAAGAATAACAAAAACTAACGTAATTTATCTCAACTGAATCATTTTAAGCCCAAAATAAAATTTGCTTTAAAAATACCAATATAAGAAACAAACAATAGAAAAATTTTACCAAATTTCGTACCTACTTGTTCTACTGAATAAATCCTATCTAGGCTTAAAAAATAATTTTGATTGAAACTTGTTTAAGCATCTACAAACTATATGAGAAAGTTACAATTCCCTGCAAATATTAGCTTTAAAACATACAAGTAAAATGTTTTTTTGTTACGATAAAAAAGCTCTCATGCTGTGAAAAAGTTGCAAATACCAAATACAGAACCAAAAGCAAAAATAAAAGCTCTCAAAGGCTAGATATACTATAATTTGGAGAGATAAAATAAAAACAAGCAATCGTTGAAAATCGTAGCAAGCAGGAAATAGTTATTTTTTTGGGATTGATTGAAAATAACGTAGATTCTGTGAGAGCTGTTGTTTTTTTAGTTCATACTTAAATTTTTTATTGACGTGACATTATAAATCTTGTTATCGGAAATTCACTAATAATATTTTTTTTATTGCTTTAAAAACGTAGCAGATACTTCAGCTGCAAACGATGGTTGTGTATTCAATCACAATTTGAGGAAAGTACTCCGGCAAGAAAGTGTGCGGTTGAGTTCGGCCACTCAACACGCAACGTCTCCAAAATCCAAAATAAGTTGGCATATTTTTGTTTCCCATATTATTATGTTGATAACAAACTCTTCTTTTTTATTTTACCAATATTTTTTTTAACAATAGAAGAAGTAATACAAGTATCTAATATTCTAATATGAACTGAAATAATGAAATATAAAATAAAATATGTTTGATTTACTTTTAACAAGAGCAACATAACACAGCTTCACACTTTATCCATTGTGTGGTAATCAAAGAGAACGGAGTGCCAAACGCTACGGTCTCTTGATACCTCCATCGCCTCCTCCACTGTCCTAAATATATATTTTCAATGTTTTAAATCTTTAATTTCACGGTTCGGATCTTTTTAAAAGGTAATTCTAAGTTGCTAGTTTGAAAAATTTTTGCAAAATCATTTTAGGCGTCTTATTTCGTAAAATGTCAGTCGAACTCCGTCACTTTATTTTAAAAATATATTGAATCTATTTACATAAATAAAAATTAATTGGGTTTTAAATATATTTTAAGTTTCCAAACCGATTACTTTTTATAATTTAACAGAATGCAACAAGAAGTTTTTTACGTTATAAAGATAACAATCCAGTATCGTTACTTCAGCCATAATAGAAACTGAAGCTGACTTAAATTCTTAGTGCAGGTAGAGCATTATAACTCACGTCACAAAAAGATTTGACAGAAACATTTAAGTACATTTTCATGACCCACTTTCCAATGAAAAACATCGAAATATTCTGTTCTTTAGGATTTTATAGCTACCTAGTTAATGTTGAAACCTCCGTAGCGAAGTAGAACAGCGTCTAAGTTACAAAAGCGATATTTGTGTGTTCAATTGCGACTCGAAGAATTGATTATTGACTCTTATTGCTTAATCTAATACAGCCTAGATAAAAGGACTAAAGTTTTTTTTAAGCGCTCTGACCACTAAGCTATACGTTCTCATCAAGCTCATGTTGCAAGCATCTCTGTAGAGAAATATTTACAAATTTCCACTACCCTCTGAAGAATATTAAAATATATTTTTAGTACTTAATACTTATTTAGGAAACGTATAGTAATTTGAACGCTGCGGGATTTGAACCCGCGCCTCTCGTCGTTCAAGTGTTAAAAAGAGAAAAGGTATAGACGAGAGCAGAATAAAGGTACATCTTGCTCAAAAAAATAGTAATAAAATTATAAATATATACTTACGGATTTCACTCTTGTTTTAAGCCTCCACTGTTATGATAGGTTTGAATATATCAACAACACAACAGAAATGTTTGATTAAACTATTTAATTCAATTCTGTCGTAGAGCTTTGTAAAGCTTGGCTTTTAAATTGGGGTATAACACAAGTTCATTAGTCTCTGTTGTCTCATTATAAAGTGTATTTAAATATAAAACTTGAATGTTTATTTTATTTTTTAGATAAATATAACGCTTTTTATAATAATGATTTTTTTTAGTTTTTCTTGTCTTAAGAATAATTAAAATAATTAAATTCTTTCTTTTAAATTTCTACTCCTTATTTACTTCGTCGTCGGGCAATGGGACAGTAACAGTTACAGGACAACTAACTGTAAGCGCGATTGTTGTGGGTTCGACTACCTTTTGTGGCGTTGAGTTCTGTCCCTCAACACGCAATGCCTTAAAAATTTGGCAGAAAGTGGGGAACGGAGTGTCTTAACACTAGGTTCCGTCTGTCTTCTCTGCTGCGTGCGGCATACAGAGTTAAGCTGATAAGATTAATAGATAAGATGTTTGCGAAATAATTTTGCAAGCATCAGTTCCTATATTTTATATGAAATGTAAGAAAATAATGACGCTTTTTATAAAAATAAAATCTGGTAACGTGCCCACATAAGGCAATTGAAGTTCTATAATCTCATTACTTAATTTATAGTTTCACCCATATTAGAAGGGAGATTGTGAGATGAAAGATTTATATGTGTGTATGTATGTAAAATACATTCCCCTTCTCGGTTAGAGAAATAATCACCCAACTTTCAATATGTGTATTGGCCGGAAAGTAAAGACACGATGATCTCAAATCTTGTGCTTCTAAGAATAAAGTATTATAGATATTTTAGAAAATATATGAAAATTGTGAACCTTGGACTGTTGCCAAGTGGAGGTTCGAGTCCCACTTTCTTCAATTTTTTTTAATGTTTTTTTTTAAATATCTTTCTACATCAAAATAAAACATGAAAAACTTTAAAATTTTTAAATAATTGTTAAAAAATGAAACTTCAAATAATTGAATTTAATAACATTCTTTGTATAAATACTTTACATTCCATCTCATTCTCCAGCATTC
>DWGR01003513.1:0-12088 GCA_018247715.1 Heliconius burneyi | reverse complement strand
ACGCTTACTCCAATTTTCGGCCGTAGCTCACTTCTGGCTCAATGGCTTTGTTAATAAACAAAATATACGTTATTGGTCAGCAACAAACCCACATGTGCTTCTTGAGACACCGTTGCATCCGCAAAAAGTTACTGTTTGGTGCGATTTTCATGCCGGAGGTTTGATTGGGCCGTATTTTTTCGTGGATGAAAACGACCGTCATGTTACCGTCAATGGAGAGCGCTATCGTACTATGTTGGAAGATTATTTGTGGCCAGAATTGGATGGACTTGACATCAACGATATGTGGTTTCTACAAGACGGTGCCACTAGCCGCGGAAAGCTAAATTGTTATATCCTTAATGGAAACCCGATAGAAGACATTCCTTTATTACACGCAGCAATACGCCTACAAAAATTGTGTATAAACATATTTATAATATGAAACTAATATCATAAATATATATGTATGTTATAGATATCACAAATATTTGCATTAAAAGCGTTGTCACAAATATATGCAGTGTATTTGCATTAAATGTATAAATTAGCCAAGTAAACAAAGTAAAATGATAAACAAAATG
Organism: Heliconius burneyi; assembly: GCA_018247715.1. Classification (NCBI taxonomy): domain Eukaryota; kingdom Metazoa; phylum Arthropoda; class Insecta; order Lepidoptera; family Nymphalidae; genus Heliconius; species Heliconius burneyi. The sequence continues at coordinate 11,525 of DWGR01003513.1, read as the reverse complement.
ATTTAACATGTGTGACTCAAAAGTCATGAAAATGTTGACAGGCAAAGTAAATACACCCACATTGTACAAATGTTGTAAAATAAATACAATGATAACACTTGCCATCCTTATCTCTGTCAGAAAGACAGACAGATTCATTTCATATATCATCAAGTTACTGTTTGTCACGGTTACATATTTATATACATATCCTCTTAAGATATATATCTTTGACAATTTAAAAGACAGGGCACTAGCGCTCACTCATTTCCTTTTCTCCCATAGTATATTGAGTGATGGGACCACGATTCGGTATATTATCGAGAATAAACGAGAGATCGAGACAGATTAGAACAGGAGTGAGATAATACAGACGCGTCAGACTTCAAATCATTATCAAGATAAGGTTTAGCAGAGCAAATTTCGCTATGAAAATATACAAAAAAGTCCCGTGTCAAATCTACTACTACTATAGAGTCAGCTTCACACAGTATCCCGCACACAGCAGGATAGGAAGAGGGAACCTTGTGTTAAGACACTCCATTCCCCTCTTTCTGCCGAGTTTTTGGAGACATTGCGTGTTGAGTGGCGGAACCCGACGCCGCCTTTTGCCTCGACACCAGAGCGAAGAAATGAAAATATCTATGTAAATAAATGTAATATTTATTTACTACTTTATTTTTATTACGTTATAAATACATAATTGCTGGTGGTATAGAGCCTGTGGTACCATATTTTAACACTGTGTTTACAAACAATGTTACATACAGCAATCACTATATGAAACCAAAATATGCTTGTTTCATAAGTGAATATTGAACCAAATTAAAATAAACAGTAATAAATACAAGAATGAAAGAAAAAGAACTGAATTGCGTTTAATTCTGTATCTATACCTATAGTATGTAGTAAATTCTAAGAATAGCCGCTTATATAATTTATTAGTTATAACAGAGCTATTCACTAAGATTCCGTAATAAATAAACATGAAGAAATAAACACAAGCTTGCAATATATCAACATATAATATTCTATATAGTATGAGGATATCAGTAAGCAATGACTGGCGTCTAATCATTCTATGTTGCTGGGTTCCGACGAGGTCACCACCTTTGTATTAATCGGTGATATAAACGTCTGTGTAATCATCTGTAAAATAAAAGTCAAACAAAGAAACGCCCCCGAAATTTGAAATGCTCGTGACCATCAAGGTCTTTGTTGTCTTAATGTCTTTACATTCCAAGCTAATTACCTTATACATTCCTCGGATACAGAAGCAAGATAGTTATTTAAAACGATATTGCTTAATTGATCTGCTTGCTACATATAAAAATGTACATAGACTGACATTTGAAAACATTCTTCAAATATTTAATAATGGTACTTGACAGTTTAGTTTAATTTGTATAAAAATATTGATTAACTAAAAAATGTAATAAAGTTACTATATACTTTACTTATTTATCTTAAAAATAACATACCTTCTTTTGCGTAATATTTGATTCCAAAATAAATTGTATTCTACAAAACATAAAAATTACACCTTATATTTAATCTTTAAAAAATTTGGTCTGTTCCAACTACGACTATTATTTTTATAATTGTATATGTAAATTCACTCAGAGAATGTCATAAGTTATTTTAAAAAAATCTTTCACCATAACAAACTATAGCAAACATGTCACCATAAAAATAGTTCACCAATGGGGAAGTTATATACATATTTAATATCTTCATAGCATCCAATAATGTCACCTCATTATTTTTCCTGTCAACGTTCAACGCGTTCCTTGCTAACAGCGACATATCTAAAGCGTTACCTAGAAAAGGTCTGGCTAATGAGATGTAAACACATTTAATATTATCTAACCGTCTAGTTACAGTCACATCTTGTGCCGCTGCGCCACGACGGCCTCTATTACGGGATTATATTTTTTTTATAATATAAATAATATCGTTTATAGAACATTAAATTGATTCATGATGCTGAATAGTTAGTTTAACATACACAGCTGTAAAAAAATACTGAAATTAACATATTAAGCAATTTTCATGTTTGTTCTCTACAATTAAACCAACTAATTACAAACGATAAAAATTCGTAAATTTTGAAATACGTCTAATAAATAGTTATTCAAAAATGTTATATATATTAACACTTTAAATTAACACTCAAGATATTATTATTATTTTATATTTATTAATTTTTACATCTTTAGAGAATAACAGTATTTAGTTCAAAATTTTCCATGTTGATTCTGCAATGCGGTTGTCTCGCCGCAATAAAGGCACGCTGCGACTACCGTAGATAAACAAAGTAGTACAACGCAATAAAATTAACTTAACCATTGATTGTATACTACTGCTATAGTGCTACTATGCTACTGTCTACTCTACCGTATAAAGATTATCGACATTGTATGCAAATTAAGTATTTACTTTTTACGCCACTCTTGACTTCAACTGCGTCAATTCACCTTGCATTGGCGAGTTCTTAATCAGACGCTTACGTTTATCATCAATGTAGTAAAACGAGAACGATCTAACTATAGTATAGATGTAACGCATTACAATAGTTAATTAAAATTAGATTAAATGTATATATATATATATATATATATATATATATATATATATATATCTTCGTTTTTCGTTCGTATATTATGTTATAAGTTAATTTAAATAGACATATTAATCTCGTTCGTCTCGTTTTAATTTCTGTTTAGACATTCGAAGTTAATAAAAAGGGAAATAAAGAATAAATAAAATAATTATAAAGATTTTATTAAATCAAATTAAGTGTACATATATAAAGGAAAATTTTTGCAATAACGATTATAGCAATGATCAATCCGATAACCTTGCCACAAGTTGTGACAACAAGTCGCTTACTTTCAAACACTAATTATTTCATACGTTTTTATTTTATAGTATAATTTTCCTATAAAACAAGCATATTTCTTGCTAAATGGTTATTAAATTTATTTATTTTTATTTGTTCTGATTCTCATTCGTACGGTAATATTAGATTTAATAATGTGTAATTTTAAGTGTTTTAAAGATAAGCGCCTAAGTAATAAATACATCAAACGATATATATTATTATTGTTTAGGCCTCGTTATCTCCTCGTCGTCTCGTCCTCGCGTCTCCTTCGTTCGTTGTGACATTGTGGCTAGATATTAATAATTGGCCTATTTAAAATCCTAAAATAAGTGAGAAACTAAGTTTAACGATTGTAATACATTTTAAAATTTAAATGAAATACTCAACGTTATTGTATTTACGCACTAATAATGAACATAATTTTCACATTTAGAGAATTAATAAAGAAAATCTTCTTACCCGTTGCAAGCTTAATTGCGACACCTATTGTATTATTCTGTAAACCAGGGAAAAATCTATAATATTCACATAAATATTATCTTGAAGCAGACTGACGGACTTAATTGGGGCATTATCGACTGCGACGTAGACCTAATTTATTTATTTGTAAAGTGATGTCTCTGCTATTAATAAAGAATTATTTTTACTTTTATCTGTCGTCAGTATTGTGTCGCTTCATCATCAGAGAACGCGTGATGAGTCGCACTTGTCAAATAATTGTTTAAACACTTTGTATTCATTTGATTATTATTGATTTGTTTTTTGTTTAACCTTGATGCCATTACCTTGTACCAATACATGACTTTTAAGAAAAAAATTGAGTTTTCTTATTAAAAATTATGTTGTAGCAAAACGTTCAAGGGTAACGTTTCCCCTGCATACCCTGCTATGCGGGATACAACGTAAAGCCGTTTTTTTTAAACATTATCAAAATTACAATTCATTTTCAGTAATAAAGTGACTGATATGATTACAGCTAGAAAGACTAATATCCTTATTAATTTAAGTGTCTAATGCAGTGTTCGTGAATGTAAGTAAGGTAATGGCCACTTAATTCGATTAAGGCATGACAAGATCTAGATTATACCACTCTTCCTATCCTACCTGAACTACATCTTGTAATGAAAAGTGCCAGCCGCGTGAACACAACGCAAAAGATAATACATAGTTGTGCTACTGACAAGGAAGACGTGTTGATAGATAAGAACTGAAGTAAAGAACACTGTTAGCCGAAACTTCTTATTTGTATATCATTAATGGATAACATGAACCTTGTGAAAAGAGTTGATAATGACGAATAAAATGAATTTGGTAATGATTACAACAAAACTAAAATTTTGCACGATTAGTTTGAAATTTTATTCTTATAGCTAGCTATATATAAAGAATGTTGATAATTCACCGTTTCTCATACATTTCTGTGCACCATTTCTGATTATTTAACGTTTTGAAATTAACCGGGTCAAAGCGGTCACATTCTACTAGGATAACGCTGAAATGAGTAACGTTAAAGTTTCTTGTTAAAGAGTAACGATAAAATTGTAATTAAAACTCATATATTCTGGAATAAATAGCTTATAAATATTTTTTATAAGTAATTAATAGTTTCTTAATACTTAAAGTATCTGCTAGGCCAGTAATCTTTGATTTTTTACTTAGAAAAAATAATAAAATTTGTATTCTTGAAATTATTTAAAACAATGTTTTTATAAGAAAAAATAACGTTCTTAGAAACTTTATCTGTAAGTGACATTGAGTTCATTTAAACTACATTTAGACCAGAAGCATGAAGTATGTAAAGCTCACCTAATGAATAAATTACAGCTGAACTGGAATACACTATACAGTGTTTTTGTCTGCACCACTTTAAATGAAACCACTTAAATGTTTTAACTATTCTATAAAAGCCTAATACAATGTAATAGTATGTGTTTACGTTATTGATATCTATGAGTAACTGCGTCACACGAAATACAGGTATGGATAATCTTGAAATGAAAAAAAAAAACAAAAATTAAACTCTTGAGATATCTTGATTAATTTCTTTAGGTATGGTCTATATGCTGTTCCCGAAAAAGTAGCGCTGAATTTCCACTCTGTATAACTCGCTGTCATTGTGACTGGTGTGCGTTCACTTTTCTTTATACAAATTAATATAGACTTATTATTTATCCATATAGTCTAATAATTAATTATTTTTTTCTTGTGTCGACCTGTCCACTTATCATGGAAGGTTATATTATATCACTTGTTTACGATTATTTTGATGTAACCCACTTTTTCCGTGGTCAGAGTACCTGCACTCAGAATGCGTTTATGTATCATACTGCATACACAACTCTTAGTTATTTCCATTTGAAAAACGCGAGTATAGGCTAGTTTTATAATCAAATTATTATCTGGACAATGTAAAAGCAACTTTATTGAATTATAGAAAAAATTGCGGCTAATAATTTCCAAATAAAAACAAAATCTAAAAGCGATTTATCAACAAGCGCTGAATCAAATTGATTCGTAATACGTAATATAAGACCACGTAGTTAACCGACCAATGAACCAATGACAACTTCGTAATGTCCTGTTCGCATGTCCATACACTAATTTTGATTCAACGAATTCTGTAGGTACTGATTTTTACATTTCTTTTTCTAATCAACTCGCAAGTGTTGTAGTTAAAGTACTCTATCAACGTAGTCACGATCACATTATATATTTATTGTTTATTTATTACATTTTTACATGTTTTTGTTTTCGGTTTTTACGAGAACATCACTTTTACTAAATAAAACTTTTGCATGGAAAATAAATATAAAATTTTATATACAAATAATTTGTAATAAATTTTAGATTTTTTCATTCTCATATACTTTTTTCGCTAGTCGCTAGTAATCATTGCTAACTAATAACCGGAAGTCTTATTTTAAATTCTTACGATGATTCATCAATTGCCTTATATATAGCAAAGGACATATCAAGACTAAATCGTGCATATCTACAATCTTCAAATTTTGAAATTCAATTCTTACATAGAGTTTTATTAAATTTTAGTCACATTTCTAGGAATTTATACAATGTATATTTTTTGCTTACAATTGTTATTAATTCAATAAATATAATAATGTTTCCAATTTCAGTCCAAACTATTCAGCGTTTTACCTACTTTCTTTAGAATATCAGTAATAATTCGTACTTGGCTTATATTTACAGCCACGTGACTAATGTGTTTATTTTAAAACCAGCACTAGGTCAATGTTATAGTTCGCGTATAGATTGCTCTTGAACATTTTATCTTTATTTAATTGAGCGTATTATTTATATATTAAGAAAATATATATTTAGCAAAAAATTGCTAGTTCTTAGTAGTTACATATTATATCTTCTTTTTTCAACTTCATTTCGTTGAGTTCCGGCAGTCACCACGCAATGCCTCATAAAATTGGTGGACACTGAGGAATGGAGTGTTTTAATACTAGATGCCCTCGGCCTCCTCTGCTATCTGCGGGATACAGCGTGGTTGAAAAAAAAGAATAAATAACTAAACATATTTTCAATTATTTTCATAATTGAAAATATGTTTAGTTATGTATTAATTAAATCTTTTATTAATTACTTGACTTATCTATTAAGATAAGCCAGGCAATTAGTAAAAGATTAGTGATTTATTGTATTGACCTATTGATTCAGTTTCTGGGGTCAATTCTCATTCTAACATACACGTATGCAAAAAATATGGCTGAAGTTGTTTATTAAATACTATATAAAAACGTAGTATTAAGTCACTCTGCTCTCCGCTTTCCGTTCTATTACTTGAAGCTTGTATGCATTCTTTTGAAGTTGCCAAGAAGCCAAATAGCTATTATTAAAGTATAAAGAATCGGGTGTGTCAAGTCGTTATCACAAGTTACCAAAAGTTAATATAACTTTAGGTTATCAGTTCATTTCTGACATATCACATGTTGAATGTTTCGTATACCTATCTTATTGAGAAATGTTTTGCTCTTTGTGATGAAAGCAATCGATCAATATATTTTTATCAGTCAAGTGAATATTGATTGATTTTATCAAGATGAGATAATCACTTTGCAGGATCGAGCTACTGAAATAAAAAGACTTAATATATCATATTGTTATAAGTACTTTTATTCTTATTTTAATATTAGATTATAGTATTAGATAAATTCAAAAGTTTTGAACTTTACAGTGACTGACACGATGTAAATTATAAAACTAGCATATATCGAAAAAATATTTTTTATTTAAATATATATATTTCAACGTTTATTTTAGTTAGAAATGGTATTGACTTCGTGATTCAAATAGGGGCGTTTCAAGGCTCAGTATGGCTAAAAAAGATGAAGTTGTTATTGAATTTGTTATTTTGGTCTGCATTTAACAAATTAAATTGCGATATAATTCGACTTTGTCTTCTTATAAAATTGTAATAATAACGTTATTTGTATTGTTATATACAGGTATGTTTTTTAGCTTCTCTCTGCGTCCCGCATGTAGCCGGATAGGGGACACTCCGATCCCACACTTTCCGCCGAATTCGCAAAACTCAACGCCGCGCTTTGCCTCAACATCAGAGCGAAGAAATAAAAATATTAAATATTTTATTTCCTCGAGTGGAAATCGAACCCACTACCTGTCGCGTTTACAGTCACACGCTAATTTGCCACGACTGGCCACAATATCTGTACTATAAGAATAATAATTATACAATAACAATAAAACAATAATTTAACAAAAAATTAAATGCCCAATTGTCGAAGTATAAAGAAAGAATCTAATGACCTAGATTTGTGGTCTCTTGCCATTTTATTAATCATGGTTAATGTGTATAGGTATATAAATGTAATTAAAATTATTATTAGTATCCTGTATCAAGGCTAATAACAAATACAAATAGTTATATTTATTTCTAATAATCGTTGCGTGTTAACCTACATACTTTAGTTTCTTTTATATTATATAATTAGATATAATATGTTAATTTAAAATTAAAATAAACCTAAGATACAGTATTTTTCATTATAATATGAATCTGGCTGTAATTTACAATTAAAGTACTAAATTAAAATCAGCTCCACGTTGTATCCCGCACAAAGCAGGGTAGGCAGGGGGCCAGTGTGAAGACACTTCGTTCCCCAATTTCTGCCCTATTCTGGAGGCATGGTGTGTTGAGTGGCAGAACTCAAATGAAAATTGTAATTTAAATAAATATTTAATCTCCTCGAGTGGGAATCGAACCCACAACCAGTCCGTTTTACAGTCACGTCTTGTGCCCCTGCGCCACGACTTTCCTCATTAAAGTAGTCAAAGGATATTTTTATAAGGAAAAAAAAAATGGTTTATTATGCTAAAAAAGTTTCGTCCACATAACTCGTTGTAATATAAGCATTTCAAATATAACACGTGTGATCCAATATCAGCTTTCCTCGCAACACGAGTGCTCATGACGTTTATTTTACATCGCATTTCGTAGTATAAACAAACAACTAGATTAGGAAAGCTAATTTAGTACTGTTAATTAAATATCTTATCTACTATTAAGTAATCTCGTACGAGTACCTACTCGTATGCCATTGTGGGATGGCGTTTGACTTTTAATACAACGGTTGTGGGTTCGATTCCCACTAGCAGTAGTAAATATTTTAAAAAAACCCTTATGGTAGACAAATCGCGTTTTTGAATTCTGTCGCTTAACAGGTTTCTTCTGCTATATGCGAGTCTGTAGGATACAGAGGAATGTTTCGATATAATTTTACCATTCTATGCTGCCATTTCGTATGGGGATTGAATTTACAATTTCAAATTCAATAGTTATTGAATTGCCTCGTTCTTTTTAGGTTTAGTATTTGAACGGAACTGAGTGTCTTAATACTAAATTCTCTCTGCCTACCCTGCTGTGTGCGTGATACAGCGTGAAGCTGATTTAATTTTGATTTTATTTTTTTTTAATAAGTATTTGTATTGTGTGTGTGTGTAGATTGTACATACAATGTGAATAATGTTTGTTGCAATAGTCTGATTCATATAGCAAATATTATTGTAATTTGATAGCAACAGTCAATAATATAAAGTAATATGAATACAATTATTATATAAATATAAATAAAATAAAAACGATGCCTATTTGCGCCGCTCTTACTATTCTTTGCCGCTTAAACTTTATTTTCAGCTTCACTCTGTATCCCTCACACATAGCAAGGTAGGCAGAGGGAACCTGAAAACTTAGTAGGAAACCACTCCGTTCCCATAAAGAATCTTCCCCACTTTCCACTTAATTCTGAGGGCATTACGTGTTGAGAGACGGAGGGAACTCATTGCCGCTTAAGTTTATTATTCTATTACAGTCATACTCATAGCTAAATAGTAAAAATAAGCATATAAGGTATAATTACTGAATTTTTTTATATAAACTTTAACATTTATTACATAACATTTATATAAATTCCTTTAATAGGAAAAGTGTAAGTGTGTGTGTGATGTAATCTTGCAATATTTCTTGTTGAGAAGAAATTGGAATGGATTTATATAGGTACCTTTGGGGTCTTTTAACTTATCTAAAGTGAATATTGCAGGAGATATGTAAACGTAAAAGTACTTAGGTCTATGTACGCTGTATAATTGAGGCTTGCACTCAATCTCATAACGTCACGTCTTGCCTTAAGTCTGGTGCACGTGTCTGTCTTGTGAGCAACGTGCATTATAATGTCTTTTATAAAATACTTTCTACTTACCTATAATCTTATTATAAATTTTCACTTCAAAATAAAATGAAAATACCATTAAAAGTATAAAACGGAATAGTTTATAAGAAAATCTTTATAAATATACACACAATAACATTTTATAATTGATAGAGTTATCCGTTTCAAAGTAAAAAACAGTATGAAAAACAAAAACGTTGAGCTCATATCTAATAGAAAACCATTTAAAATCGATGTTAACTACTTTATTTGTAATATTCAAATAAAAAATATATATAAATTTGCATAATACGGCCAGTTTTTAAATGACCACATACTTATAATGGAATGAAAAAACATTTTTATATTATAATCTTCATTGAATGAATAATATAAGACTATATATATTCAGTTGCCTGTTTCCTTTGTTCACGCTTCAATAGGAAGCCCTTTGAGGCGCTCTCGATCGAAAGAAATAGGCCGATCTATTGTACATTGGCACGGCGTGTGTCGACTGTCTCGTGGTGTCTGTCATGATAACCTACTTTAGAATGGACGTCGCCGGTAGCAGCTTCAAATAAATGAAGTCGAATGTCACTTGTTCACCATTTGCGTCATTTGATTGTCTGAATATTGAAGCAAGAGTTTATCAATTGGTTGAGTTTTTAGATGAGGCGTGTTTATTTATCAATGGAATTTTAATTTATGTTAAATGCATTTATTAATCTTTCGAATATTTTATTTCACCGATTTAGTTACTCATAGTGTAACTTATCACTCAGCTTTCTTAGGATTTTTTTTAATCAGCCTATCACCGTCTACTCCTGAACGCAAGCCTCCCTCATCAAACGCCAACCATCCCGGTCTTGGGCTTCTCGCATCCATCCGATGCCAGCCACCTTTTGTAAGAATAAAGTGTAAAGAACGCATTAAAAAAAGGGAGAACTAATTTTTATTAATTACGCTACCTTGAAATGATTAAATTATTTCTTGATTCGATTAACAATATTATATATATTGAGTAAATATTAGAACATTGACCCAAAATTCGGCATACAGCAGTTCAATGGATGAATGACCTTTAAAGTAATAAGCATCGCTTGTTCCAGCTGATGGTATGACCTATTCGTTCGGCGTGTTCTACGCAGAGTTCCTGACCTACTTCAACGAGGGCAAAGGCAAGACTGCGTGGATTGTGTCCATTCTTGTTGGAGTCACGTTGAGTTCAGGTATTTAATAATAGTATAAGAAATAGTTTATAGAGATTCGTTAAATCTCACAAACGTTTAATAAAACATTTGTTAAATGTGTATTTTTTTAATTGTAATTATTTATTTATTTTTTAAAGTTAATTAAGTTCTTAAATGAAATGAAAGTAAGCTTATTGCTATGAGAATCTACTTAATGAAGGGTTACTTATAAAGTCTTTACATAAAATATAAGGGCCAGCATAATCTCAGATGAACTCATGAATAGCTTATAACAGTTGTAAAGCCGTAGAACAAACGCTTTTGCTCTTTACTCTTCCCGCTTACGCTCCAGTTAAATAATTAAATTTTTATCCATTTTTGAATGCACATTTAAATTCAGTCTCTTTATATAGTTTTCCATTACTATTGATATATTTTTATGTTATACATTTTTATTTAGTTTAATATAAAAAAATGTACGTAATACTACGTAAAAATAAATTATTAATATTTTTGATGTCTGTCGATTTAGTAAAAATAAATTTTTTACTCGTTATATAAGATTATAATTCCATAAATTGTCTCTTACAGGGCCAATATCAAGCTCGTTTGTGAACCGTTGGGGATGTCGGGCAGTAACGGTGGCGGGCGCGTTACTTTCTGCCACGTGCGTAGTTATATCAGCCTTCGCGAACAACGTGACGACTCTCATCTTCACAGTCGGCGTTGGCGCTGGTATGGGGTTTGGTCTCATCTACCTTCCGGCGATCGTCAGCGTCA
>DWGR01003512.1:0-12088 GCA_018247715.1 Heliconius burneyi | reverse complement strand
TGTGATTTTCTCATGGATAACATTGTCAGAAATAGACCAAAATAGAAGACCACACGAGAAGAACCAGCTTTTAAATAAAAAAGAATAATCAAAATCGTTTCACACAGTCAAAAGTTCTGAGGTAACAAGCATTAAAAAAAATACAGTCGAATTGATAACCTTCTCATTATGGAAGTCGGTTAAAAGTACATTGTCGAGTATTCTCAAATTGCATACTCCTTAAGTGCCCGAAAACTTTCGTATTTAACGATTAAATATTTTTACGAAAAATATACATTTCAGTATCCACGTAAATACATAGTTTCTGAACGTACCTAATAATAAAAATTCAAGGTTCAGCTATAAATTAAATTACGTGAATGAGTTCAAATTCTAGATTTTATATTGAATAAAAAGTTTTTATAGCTAATCATGAATGTCCAACGAATATGGTACCGAAAGCCGATGGTAGTAACTTCAATTCCTGTACAGAGCAAACATTCGTGCCTAATATTTGGTTTCCTTATTTTAACTTATTTATTTTAGATTATAGAGTTCTGTTGAGTACTGGTCATTTCAACAATATTACGTTGTATAGAGAACACATCAAGAGGATTGTATATAAAAAAAGAGGGAGTTACACAATTAGAGAATGTAGGTTAAGAAGAGGCTGTCGTGGCGCAATGTCAAAAGCATGTGGCAGTAAATGCGACGGTTGTGAGTTCAATTTCCATTCGAGGACTTGTATTACTATTTATCATTTCTTTTTTCTGTTAACAAGGCAAAGCGTGGCGTTGAGTTGCACCGCTCTACACAAAATGCCACGAAAATTGGGCAGAAAGTGGGAATGTCTTAACATTAGGTTCCCTCTGCCTAGCCTCCTATGTGCGGGATACAGCATGAAAAATAATGTTAATTTAAAGGCAAAGGCAGTATTTGAAATGGGTCTCGAATTTGAAACACTACATTTACATAAGATAAAGGTTGACTCTAGCGAGTGGCATCTGTACTTTCATGATATAACTAAAAATATTTATAAAAATAATTACCAAGTCAATATACCCATTTTGTAGGTATAATATATTGTATGTAAACAACTCTACAGTATCTGGCAAAGAACCTCTGGCCTGAAATCTGTAGTAATAATTCAACGCATACGTCACGACACATTGATGCAGCCAAATCGGATGTTAAATGATATTGATTATTTTATGTCCGTGTTTACTATAACATTTGTGCATATATTATGTATTTTTATATACTCTTTCATTTTATATTATATGTATCTGAATGTATAGGTCTGAACTTGCAGGTACTAGCGAGGATGTCACGGTGAGAATGAAGAACGTTTGGACATGTCGATCGAATAAGTGACGAAAGAATAGCAAAAAGATCTATGATGGAAAAGTGAGAGAGGTAGGAAGACCTCGGTTGACCTTCGAAAACACAGTATCATTACGTAACCCTCCTCCAGTAAGGACCTTTAGTAAGGACCTTCCTCCAGTAAGGACACTGGAGGAAGGTCACGTACAAAGCATGAGGACCCCCCGAAGCGAAAGCGAAAGAGGTATGTAGAGACTACTCCGCAAGGGATAAAGCGTGAAGCGTTGTTGTGTTGTTCTTGTTCTGAATATATATGTAATGATTGTACGTTCAGTCCCTATTACGAAGAATGAATGTGCTTAAATATTTTTTTTTTCTTTATCTGGTACGTCCATCCACAATTGAATGATTGGCTATGTTAGAACGAAAATGAAAGCACCGAGTGCAACGACGTACAATTCTCCAAATTATGGGTATCTAACCCCCATTCGGGGGAATGAATTATTATTTATTAATATATTCATTTCTTGGCTATGGCACCAAGGTAAAAGTCCGTAGTTGAGTTCCATCACGCAATGCCTCGAAAACTTCAGCGGAAAGTGGGAAACAAAGTGCATTAACACTATGTACCCTCTGCCTACCCTGCTATGCGCAGGATATAACGTGAAGCTAAATTTTAACTCTGTGAAGCATCATTACATTCTCTCTGCCAACTATGCAAATAGCAGAAGATAAATAAAGATACACATACATGACAACACTATCTCTAACGAAAAATCATATAAAACTTTCACTAAGAAAATATATAACAAAATTAAAATATAGGTTCATTGAATTTTTTATAGGTCTATAATTTTTTTTTTCTTTAAGAAATTTTAATACTAACGTCTACCGTCTTCACTATTCCCATCCCATTTCACAAACGACGGGCGTCTCGTAAATGAGATTTTTCGACAGTAATAATAACGTTTACAGCTGAAATTATGTCAATTTGAAACTGTCTGTTTAATTTAACTTCTTTCTTAGTTTTGTTGTATCGCGCTTACGACAGGGAAGGCAAAGGGAAACTAGGTTTTTCTATCAGAGACGTCATTTTGACGTCGTGGCGCAGGGGCACAATCGTAGGATTGGAACGTGACCCTTCTGGGTTCAATTTTTACTTAGGGCTATTAATAATAATTTATTAATATTTTCACTCAACACGCAATGCTTCGAAAATTCGGTGGAAAGTGGGAAACAGTTCGCATCAACACTAGGTCCCCTCTGCCAGTGCTGCCGTATGCGGGATACAATATGAAGCTCAGAGTGATAAGAACAATTAATTCTTCCGCGTGGCAATCAAACCTATATTTGTCGCGTTTTTTAGTTAGACTCTGTACCAATGCGTCACGACGGCCTGAGAACGACCATTGGTCGTTAGTTGCATATTGTCGTGGCGCAGCGCCACAAGGGTGTGACTGTAACGCGATGGTTGCGGGTTCGATCCGCACTCGAAACAATGAAATATTTATTTACGTTTATATTTCCATTTCTTCGCTCTGGTGAGGAGGCAAAGCGCGGCATTGAGTTCTGGCACTCAACACGCAATGCTTCCAGAATTTGACAGAAATTGGGGAATAGAGTGTCTTAACACTAGGATTCCTTTGCCTGCCCTGCTGTGGGCGGGATACAGCGTGGAGCTGATTTTTTTACTCAGTAGGACGAATAATTTGAACTTTTTGGGTCACGCGTGTGACCTGAATTATTCTTGAGCGGAACGCAATTAGTATTTCTATAGTTATTTCTAATACTTATTTAACAATAATTTGGATAACTTAAATATGTATCCAAACTATTATTTAATTATTCATGAAATATACATTATGACATCGTAGCGGAGTGGGACAACGTCTGACTGTAAACGCGACGGTTCGATTCGAGTACCACTCGATGGAATGAAGTATTTTTATTTTCTTACTCATAACAAAGCAAAACACGGCGTTATGCTCCGCCACTCAACACGCAATGCCTCCAGGATTTGGCGAAACATGGGGGTCTGAGTGTTTTTAGTACTTATATGTATTTATTATAACTTATTATTATTTTGTATTTTAGTAATTGTTGTCCATAATTATGTTTGCGTGGACATTTAGACGTAAAATAAAAATCCAGTTTTCTCCCGCTCATGTTGGCATTGCGAGAAATCCACTCTTCTTGCTCCTTTACATTCCCTATCCTGTGAACTTTCTAAGTCCAGTAGTATCGTCTGCGCGTTATTTGGCAAGTTTCTTTTTATGGAAATGACAAGACGAACGAGCGTTCGGGTCAGCTGATGGCAAGTGGTCGCCGCCGCCCACGACCCCGTGTAACACCAGAGGAACTACAGGTGCGTTGTCCGCCTTTAAGGTGACAGGAGATAGATGCGCTTTTTGTAGATACCCATGTCGTATCGATCAGAAAACACTGCCGCAAGTTGGCCAGCCGTTCCTACGAAGCACCACAGTAATGCAGTACCACGTATCCAGGTGGTTTGGATGGTATTTTAGCTTGTGACGTACTGTGGGGTTAGAGAACTCGGTGGCATAAATGTGATAGAGAACGCACTGCGAGGAACATCTCTACGCAAAACCAGAGTACCATGCCTTTTACAGATCATTGGGTCCCCAATAATTCGTGTGTTGGTTGGATGCGATCAAATGGGTTAAGCTAATACTGGAAGCTACAGTGCACCAGCCCGGAAATGAGTACTCCATATAAGGCCGAACCTGGGCCCTATAGGCCCTGTAATATAGGGCTAATCGATGTTTTGACGTGAAGAACCATCTAGCTATGCTGATTACCCCCAGCTTAGCGGCTTTAAAATACTGCCCTTAGTATTGAAACAGTTTTATTGGCCCAGTTCAAAAATATATGAAGACACAAAGGTTAATGACGGATTCAATGTCTTTTCCTGTGAATATTTATCTCAAGAGCGACCAGAAGTGATTTCTCACCACTACTGTCTATTTTGATTTATTACTTAACACTAAGATTAACTTGCAGAATGAGGCTGGTCAAAGACTCGAATCCCGAAAGATCTTTCTTAAATCTAAAACAGTAGTTAAATTCTTCTCTGGTCATTTCATCGTGAACAATGTTAGAAGTCGGCTAGTGCGGACTAAAGTTAGAATATTTCAGTAGCATTCAAACGTGGCCGCGCTGGCGTTGCGCCAATTCAGTATTTAATCATTTCATTAAATACAAGTAATAATTATAAGTATATATTTATATAACCACCATTATTATAAGTTGTTTAATAAATAAAACAGATAATTTACAAGAAGAAATATAATGTATTCCAAATGTTTGTAATTTTTAAATATTACATTAATTAACATTTTTAAATAATACAAGACAGAGAAAACTTAGTGTCAAGACACTTCGTTCTCTATTTTCTTCGCCCGGAAACAAATTCGCCATTAACAACGCATTGCCCTGAATTGCTCATATTAAATTCCTGAGCTCGACGCTCTTTGTCTTTTCTTAGCACTAAAATGTAAAGGCGTCGTGCCTCAGTGGCACAAGGGTGTAACTGTAACGCGAAAAGTTGTGGGTTCGATTCTCATTCGAGGAAATAAAATATTTAGCTATATTCAGTTCCTCACTCTAGCAACGAGCCAAAGCGCGCCGTGTTTGCATTGGCAATCTTTTGCTCCTACGCCACGACTGGTCTCTAATATTTTATTATTAAATATACATTATTTTGATTAAGAAATGGCTTACCTGGGTATTTCTAGTGAAGCCGTACCCCAAAAACCGCTCATCATGCGCCGGTACAGTATCTGGGGCAACGTAGAAAGGTTCATAAAGCAGTTCAAAGTTTGTCACATTGTGGCTGATATGTGTATCTAATGTCTCGTTACCTCCGGACGACTCCCATCTGGAACATATTTTCATTTAGCTTCACAATAATAAGGCATAATAGTTTTAGTTATATTTTTTCACTTATACACTGTATCACGCATATAGCAGGACAGCAGAATTAACTTTATGTAAGCACACTCCGAATCTTACTTTCCGTCCGATTCACGAAGCTTTTAAATTTGTCTGTCTGCTTACCAAAGCAGCAAAATTATTTTCGTTCTTCGAAGAGGAACCGAACTCGTAACCGTTGCATTTACAGTCAGATGGCGACGGTACAGCATCTAATACGGTTGTTAGACTCGAAGCGTTATTTTAGTTATTAAAAAAATATAAATTCTTAATCACTATAAGAATATCATGAAAACGCGTCTGGTAAAAAATAAAAATAAAAACTGATATAGACGCAATGAGGTACCTATTTAAATAATTTTATATCGTGTTGAATAAGTAGGTACACTTTTTAGAAATTTACCTTTTTATACTTTTGAATACATATTACAAACATCACCATCGATTATCATCAATCAGCTGATCAAACATCGAAAATATAATGAAAATACAAATGTCAATCATGTTTACCTTGAAAAATTTGAAGCATACTGGTTATAAATAAACACTTTTCTATGAAACGGTATTGCCAATTTGTTTCTCGATAGTCTCAACAACTCTGATTTGTTCGCAGGAAAGTTCGCAACACGCTTGTCTAGTTCGTACGTGGGTACTACATAAGCACACAGTGGACACTTCGGCGCTTTAGCCAAAAAACTATCAAGAGCTTCCGCCATTCCACGAGATGGAACGATGTCAACATCAACGAGGAAGACATAAGGCGTGTGACAGTTCCTCCTAGCCAAGTTTCTTAAATGGTTCTGTGGATATGGATGCCTTGCCCGCCATGCCACAGTATCCGCACGCCTCTCTCCAGAGGGTAAAGGAGAGACTTCACAATTTTTTGCCCAATTCGGCATATTACCCTGAATACCAGGTCGATCAGCTGGAGTAGCGGCATGTAACGCCAGCCTTGAATACACTTCTGGTTGACACCGAGACAGCCACGTCGCAAATGCCCGTAAAAGCCTTAACTCATCCCCAGCAACAAACACAGCAACAGATATAGGTCCTGACCAATGAGCCGCTATTCTTAGTAATTCATGTAATCTTTCTATAGAGCTCTGTGTTGCCAAGCAGACTCGGCGATTGGCTGATGCTTCAGCATACATGTCTCCAACGGTAGCGTAGTCGAACATTCTGTAAGACCTAGAGCTATCCCACCGTCCGAGGCGTAGGTCAAGTCTTGCTATAGGATCATCGTCAACTGCCATGACTTGAGCCGTGTCTACACAGGGTTCGCAGGTAGGCAGCTCTACAGTAGGTGGTGTGCTTCTTATAGTACAAGGTGGCGGACTCAACAGCCATAAGTTAGCTGCAGCATTATACACCACCAAGGCAACGGCCGCGAGAGTCACTATGCTCCACTGACATCGCCATCGCCACTGAAATTTAATATAATTGATAATTGAGTTCAAATGTAAATGGAACGGCTTTGGGCTCGATCCTCAGACGGGGGACTTCCCCGGTCTAATAACAAAACAAAGCGCCGCGTTGAATTTCGACGTTCTTGGAAAGCAAGCAGAAAATAGAGAATGAAGTGTCCAGACAATAGATTCCCTCTGTTATATGCGCAATACAGCGTGAAGCTTTTTGATAACATATATACTATATTTAAAGTACCTCCTTAATTTAGGTGAACTAACGTAAAAGAAATTGTTATTAGCTGTATAACGTTGACTACGTTTGAAGACGCCAGTTCTAATTGTAATAGTGGATTCTAATATAAGGTTGATGAAGTAAACAAAACGCATTGCAGGTATCGCCAGTTCTTAACTCAAATTTATTATACATGGTGTGGAAAGTTTCAAAATATGATAGTGCGTCTCGAAACGTTAGGTGAGCTGTATAACAAATATTATGAATGTATGTTAGATTTTAGACATAATATGTTTTATAAATGAAAAAAAAAATACTTACAATTTTATCTCGCCGCATCTTCGTTATGGGACGTTGCCAACTAGAGAATCGCATCGTAGTGCTATCTTAGTCCTCTCATTATTATTCTTCAAGCATCATCTAGACATACTGACTGAAATAAGTACATATTGCTTTAATATACTATTATTAGCTAGTTATTTATATAACTAGCTAATAATAGTATATTAATAATATGAAAAACTAAATATTTTTTATTTAAGTAGATATGTGTGATAAAAAATATTTGATAAATTTAATTAATTTATGAATTAAATAATTTAACTTACAAATTTGGTTTTTTATATTGTATTGATATCATGACTTAAATTAATTTTATCGACGTCAGCATATATAGCAACTTCAATTATTAATAATTTAGCAGAATAATAATATGTTAATAAACACTTGTCGATGTATGTATAACCTCTTGTATTTTAATAATTATAGAAGCCTTCACTTTTGTTTCACTTTTCAATTATTCACACGCTTAAATTAAATTTTAATGTAGTATTCTAAATGTCTGTATTCCCAATAATACATTATAAATATTGTATGTAGTTAGAAAAAATAATGAAAACACACATTGGGTGGTATTAAAGACTTATAAAGCGCATGCGTTAATTTCTGAGTTGCGCAAAGAAAGACCAAAATTGATAAGCTTATCACTCACCACAAATTATTTACCTAACACACCTATTACTAAAGGGTATCTAGTCGTAGGTTCATTCTTGTCTAGTAGGAATCATGTAGTACTAAAAAATTATACCGAAGAGCACTAAATTACATAAAGATGTATTTATACAATTTATGCAAGACAAAATATCTTTTTGAACTTCAAATTTAAAATTTTTCAGTACAAGCTATCAGGGTACTAACGGAAAAAAAATGAACTCTGTCCGAGAAACAGTTAACATGAAGGTGCTAATTATTGTAACGGTGTTATATTCCAGCAATTCCGGATTTTAGTTGTAATATCGGCGTATACTTATTTCATTGTTATTGCCACAAATAATCATGAATAAATAATTGTGGACTTAAAATTAGAAACTTATTTTCCTCACACTATACAATATTTACTTAGAGATATATTTAACATAGAAAAGTTAGTTTTAATAAGGTCATTCAGCTTTGCTGTAAAAAGAAGTGCTGAAAAGCAATTTCAGCGATATTCTTTACATATACACATATAAAACAAATTATTGATTTTGTAGCATACGTGCTGTGCTTACTAAATACAATTTGGTTCCGTCTATACAATATCCAAATTTAATTGAGTATGTTACAATAAAACAATAAATGCTATTTTAAAACTAAAGGTATGGATCGTATGTAGCATATTACCGTATCGTACGTAGAATATTACCGTACCTTACGATAATATTCTTTCTGGCTGTATAGAATGTACTCTTTTCATAATAATTTATTAAGATCTATGTTTTGACATTACATTTGTCAGTTGCTATATTGACAGTTGACAGATCATTTTTTCATCAAAACCACGTTTTCAATTTGGTGATTCGTAAATAAATATACAACTTCTATGTTTCATTTATATTGTGCAAATTAAATGTATTAAAGATGTTCAAAGTACCAGAGTGGGAGGAAAGTATTCCCAAAAGTAATGATAATTTTACGAGAACTACACGGGTAGGTCATTGTTTAGATTATTATGATTTATTACTTATTTTGTTCTATAATTTTCATTTCCTAGGCTTCTTAAATATTTATTTTTTAAAATAGAACCATTTAAGCACTTGAAATAACTGTAAATCTATTTTTACAATATATTTTTTCAACATCATTCATATACATATAAAACATATTTGTTTCAGAAAAATAAAGTTAAAAACGAGAACAAGAATATTAACACACCAAATATTAAGAAACAAAATGGTTTTACTAAACCAGGCTTAAAAGCAAGAAATAATATAAAAGTAAATTCTAAGTTGAAGTTGGCAAATAACAAATTTAAATCAAATAATAATATCAGCTACCCTAGTCTAAACTCTCCTAGAGTAAATGACAAAAAACGCAATATAAAGAAACAGAAAAAGGAGTTAATACAGAGTAATACAGAAAATGAAGAATCAAATAAATTAGATGACAATATAGTCTTCAATGATTACAATACAGATAAATTAGACGAACTAATTCTAGATGCGAAAAAGAAAAAACTGAATACTCGCAAAAATCTTGATATGGAAGAAGCTCTGTTTACCGAGAATAAAGAAAAAAATAATCAGGGACAGCTTCAAAGTCCAAATGTAGAAAAAAAAGAGAAAAAGGATATTGAAACTGCTAAAAACATTGTTGTTAATGGGAAAGTAAGCAAATTGAAAAAAAAGAATATAAAACAAATTGTAAATCTTAAAGTTGGTGTGGAAAAAAATACCAACAGTCATATAGAAATTAACGAAAACAGCATTTTTAATGAAAAAGTTAATAAATCCATAATTAAAAAAGATAAATCAAAAATGCAATTATCTGAATCAACTAAAAAATCAGAACCTGCAGAAGAGAATTTTGTGCAAAATACTGCAAATCAAACAAAGTTAAAGGAAAAACACAAAAAAGAAGCTTTTAAATTATTATTGCAACAACAAAGTCATAGAAATTCCATTAATATTAGCAAGACTAGTACATTAAGAGAAAGGATGTTAGAACGACTAAAAGGTATTTAATTTATTTTAGCCTCACATATAGCAGAGTACAGTAAGGAATCTAGTATTATGTTATTAAGACATTTCATCCTCCAACTTTCAGCTTGATGAGTGGCTTGTACAGCTTTGTGCTCTGCTCTTTGTCTTGTTATCAGACTGAAGAAATTTATTTCTTTCATTCCTTCAAGTGGGAATTGAATATATAATATTAAATATATATATATAAAATAATATTAAAAATAATTGCAAAATTTTTACAAGGCCATAGTAACAAGGGGTACTATACACACAATGGTTGCGGGTTAAATTCCCTCTCAGTGAATAAAATATTTCATTTTCCTCACTCTGGCAATGAGGAAAAGCATAGTGTTAAGTTCCGCCACTACACGCTATCTTCAACAATCCCCTTAACACTAGGTTCACAGTTTCCCTCTGCGGATCATGCTATGTGCTGGATGCAGCTTGTAGCTAAAAAAAGAGGGGAAAACAAGAATTCTTACAACTTACATATCTACTTATATTTTAGCTGCAAAATTCAGATATTTGAATGAGAAACTCTACACTTCCTCCGGAGCAGATGCTAAACAACTATTTCAATCTGACCCTGCAGCATTCCAAACATACCATGAAGGTTACCAACAGCAAGTAAAGAAATGGCCTGTAAAGCCTCTTGATGTTATTATTCAGAGGATTCAAAAAATGTGAGTGTATTTATTATTTTTATCTATCTACTAGTTTTACCTGTGGCTTTGTCTGTGTGGTCAAATGTAATTATAACAAATTGATGTGAATGTGAAAACCAAAAATGTACTTAAAGGTGATATGTACATGGTAGAAATAGAATTAAGAGATACGACAGCGAAATCTTTTTATTGCACTTATTTAAAAGATGTTATCCATTTTTAGGTAAGTTACAAGAATGTGCTGGAGAAATTATAAAAACGAGATCAGTATAGTCCAAATATTGACTCGCTGATTTGAAATTTATTACTAATTAGTCATTTCATTCTTATTTGTTACTAATTATTTAGACATTAAATACCGTTTAAATGATTGACAACAAATATATTGTACTTAGATTTGAAAAGTATGTGAGTATGTGCTAAATTTTGTTAATGAGAAGTTCATTTTTTCATCAGGTACGATAGGATCACCAGTAAACTAATTTTTAACCTGTTTTTAAAACCATTTTACTCATTCTCCAGGCCAAAATCCCACACAATAGCCGACATGGGTTGCGGAGATGCTGAACTGTCCCACCGAGTGCCTCATACAGTCAGATCCTTTGACTTGGTCTCTGGGTCCTCAAGAGTGGAGGCTTGTGACATGGCTCATACCCCGTTGCTCAGTGGTAGTATGGACGCGGTGGTGTATTGTTTAGCGTTGATGGGTACAGATTTGGTTCAGTATTTGGTTGAAGCCAATCGGGTGTTGAAAAATGGGTGGGTAGTATTTTTTACTTTGTAATGATATTTTATGCCTTATTATTGTTCCAAAAAATATTCAATTAGTCGTCAAGTCATTTGGCATTCAAATGATTTATTAAATACCTATCCTCAAATGAAAAAATACTGTATATTCAGTACTGGTAAGAAATAACTGTTAATATCAAAAATCTATGTATTATTCCTTCAAAGTCAAAATAATCTACCGTCATTATGAATGAAAGTGTCGTAAAAGACTACACTTTTTCTTTAATTTTCAACTATTTAATTGTTATTTAATTTTTATCCACAGTGGTCATCTTTTAATAGCCGAAGTAGAAAGTAGGTTCGATAACGTAGAGGCTTTCACTAAAGAAGTACAAAAACTCGGATTCACTCTCAAGAAACTGGACAAAAGTCAAAAAGTGTTCTTCTTCATGGAATTCACTAAAGTGCGGGAGGCACCCGTGAAGAAAGCCAAACTACCTTCATTGACTTTAAAACCCTGTATCTATAAGAAACGGTGAATGGATTTTACGTCCTCTACACAATGTGATATCAAAAATGAAAGTAAATAGAAATGATTTCACGATCATGACGCAGAATATAAGGAGTATCTACAATAACTTGCATGATTTTCAAATAACTTTGTCACAATTAAACTTTTGCGTGGATATTTTAGTTTTAACAGAATGCAGATTAAATTCATCTAAAGAAGTGCCGCGTCTCCCTAATTATAATGCATTTTTTACATCTGAGCTTATTAACCAAAACGACGGTGTAGTTTTCTAC
>DWGR01003511.1:0-12092 GCA_018247715.1 Heliconius burneyi | reverse complement strand
TGGAATGCGGAAAAAATAGATATTTAAAAACAGAGTGGAAATATTAGATATTCTACTTCCTCGACTAGGAATCGAACCCACAACCTGTAGCGTTTACTGTTACTTGTGCCTCTGCGCCACATTTGTTCTCATGCTAATTATTCACAAATACATGATAAGAATAACTACAACAGTATTTTATTTTAACCAGAATTAAAAGTTACGCTAACAAAACCGACCTAAATAAGTAAAGGAATAAAAAAGAAAGCCGCAAGCACAACTAGATTGAATTATAGCGCGGCGGCAGAACGATGTCACGTGTAACTGGATTATATATCTGTAGGACTGCTTACAGTGCACCAGAGTGGATTGTTCTAAACAGGGTGATTCTATATTCTATATATACTACAGTACTTCTAAACTAGCGTACTTAGTGTACCTGTAGGTATACGCTGAGAGAGCTG
Source organism: Heliconius burneyi (assembly GCA_018247715.1). Classification (NCBI taxonomy): domain Eukaryota; kingdom Metazoa; phylum Arthropoda; class Insecta; order Lepidoptera; family Nymphalidae; genus Heliconius; species Heliconius burneyi. Next base: position 11,649 of record DWGR01003511.1, on the reverse strand, counting down.
ATGATATGCTCATTTTGTTTCCTTTTGTTCTGATCGCTATTGTAAAGTTGCTCATCATAAAATTAAATTAATTTGTAAATTACGTAAGATAAGTTATTATTTTCATATATTAAAGGGTAAATAGCAAGGTAGGCTGAGGGTATGCGACAGCTATGAGAACACATCAGTTCTCCCTTTTCCGCCAAACTCCGAAAAATTTGGTTGTTCAGTGGTAGAACTAAACGCCACGCTTTCCCTCTTTACCACAGCGAGGAAATGAAGATTATAAATATCTATTGAATTCTAAGTTTTAGTTACTTTTTTGTATGATAGACGAATATATATCTACATAAAAACAAAAAAAATCGTTTATATTCACCTATTGGTCTAAAACTATAATATTTAACAACACTGAAATAACAATTCAAATAGAACCACTCAATAATAATATTCCATATAATTTGTCATAGTTGACATCAAACAGTCTAATAAATAGATTACCAAACGTTCGTACATCTGACTGATTTTGTACCTGTTACTATGTATTGACGTTCGTTGGTAATCTGTAGTCTAATTTGCATGTTATCGACAGTGGTGGCGTTCGAGTACGGTCAACAAGTCGTGGCCACTCTGACGTTAGGTTTTATGAGCATATGCGTATTGTTCTCTATGGATGAATATATTTAAAAGTAAGAAAACCTAAAACCAAATCTGCACAGCCTTCTAAAGTTAACTTCAGGGAAGCCACGACTTGTTGACCGTACTGTACCCATCTGGCTGGCAAACAAATTGAATTATTTGTTCATTTTACATTATATTATGAAAATTATAGAGTTCCGATACTATTTAAGCACAAATTTTACTTGTTGCTATTGTGGTATAGTTGAGAAGATGATTAGATAAAATAAGTCGACCGTTGTATCACATGTTTTGTATTTGACAAATAAACATAAGACCCTAGTATTAAGACACTTCGATCCTCACTTCCCGCCAAATGTTCGAAACCCTGAGGTGTTGAGTAGCGGAACTAAGCGCCGATCTATGTTTTGTTATCAGAAAAAATTAAAATAATTGATACTCGTGAGTGAGAATCGAATACACATCTCACTTACAGTCACACGCTTCTGTCTCTTTGTCGCGACTGACCTCACAAATTGATATCTTGAGATAAAACTTTAAATAATCTTACTTCTCATTAAAAATCTATGGAAAGAATTCGCTCTATCTCGCGTTGCCAAAATAAAACTCAATGTCAGTTGTGACGAAAATAAGAAGAATCCATTATTCAGGACATTTCCAAAGCAATACACGGTGTTCTGAAAGCATTCCATAGATTAGATAATGCTTAATTCTGGAGTTGACTGTCAGAGCACTGCGAGATATATTTACTGGTAGGACTCGTAGTGAATGTGAGTCCATTTCGGCATCGTCCTTTTACATGATATCGATTTATTGGCCGGTCCGCTTTGAACGTTTTCCTGCTTGGACTAGCACTACTAATTAAAACTACTTTCATTAGTTTAAACCATAGTAAAAACTACTTAAAATTAATCAGCTCTAAAAGATAAAAAAAAAATGTACAAAACAGTCTTTTCTAGTAATGTTTTTAGTAGCTCTACATCGTTTCCTGCATATAATATGGTAACAGAAAGGTAGAGGGAACCTAATGCTTAAGATACCCTTTGTCTTGTTACTAGAGCGCGGAAATTAATATAATTAATTGCCCAAACAGGAATCGTACTCATAGCTGTCGCATTCACAGTGATGGCATGCCGCTGCGCCACGGCGGTCTTAATGCATATTTAAGACTATAAATGTCAAGTCATGGTGAACATCGAGTTCAGGGACGTAATGGTTAAGTAACTATTTCTTTTCTTTTCGTTTTCTTGAAAATGGAAAGATTTTGTTTTAGTTTCACGATGTATCATGTACATAGCAGGACAAGCAGAAGGAAATCGAGAACCTAAGACAGAATTTTTCTGATTCTTAAGATTTGATATCAATATCTATTTGGCTTAAACTAGAAAATATTAATAGTAACATATGACTAGACAAATCTATCTGATACGGGCGTGGGAGTATATCGAGTTATAGATTGATTTTCCTCGACCCTCGTTACGAAGTGGGCAGCGCTCGATCTGCTCCGGACATCTTTTCTATACGTTGTGATATATCATCTTTATATATAATAGTAACAACGTTAATTAAATGCAAGTGGATATTTATTGTGATTGTAAACTTAATTTAACACTAGGTTCTCTCTGCCTACCCTCCTGTGTGAGGGATACAACTTAAAGTAAACCATAATATCAAGATGAATATTTTGTTACTAGAAATCATAACAGATCATTTCACTAGAAGAACTCAAATTGTCAAGTTGTGTAAACCAGCCATGGAAACTATAACATTTATATGTTAATGGAACTCTTGTAGTCTCCATTCTGAATAGAAATCGAACCCAATTCAAATCAACATCAAAAAAGACTTTATTGCACAATGTTTATACATAAATTCAATAAAATTAGTAATTTTGCTACAGCGCAAGTGATCTCTTACAGGCAACCTTTTATTGATAAAAACTAATGGCAAGAGACCCATAATCATCTTATTAAGAATCAGAGAAAAATAAAAAAAGAGATCTAGACATTAAGATGAAGTTATTTAAATGACGTCGTAAATTGAGTTTTCGATTACTTTAAAACATTCAGAGTGTACATCCATTCTGTTATAACCGTGTCAGTGGACGCCCTACATGGCTGTAACAACACTACGCCGGTAAATCCATTATATTTCATTGACTAGTCTGTCTGTACGCGACTACTGTAGTAGTCTATGAGCGCTATTTAGCACCAAATAGTCACAAAAACTGTTAATACATTGTTTATCGCCGTTTCTGTAGCATGGGCTAGAATTATGTAAATAGAGAACGGAGTGCTTACATTAATTAGATTCCCTCTGTTACATTAGATTCCCTGTTGTGCTTACATTAGATTCCCTGTTGTGTGCGGGAAACAGCGTGAAATTAGAAAATCTAGTTATTAATATTTATCATAAATAAGAAGATTTGTATGTAAAAGGTGATAAAATATACTTTGATAATTTTCCATATTTCTAACTGTCAAGGTACACAAGTCAGTATGGTTAAGTTCCCATCAAATCGCATTGGACCGTGACGTCACATTTACATGCAGTGTTGTTAGTTGTCAAAGCGGTTTATCTAAAAATTGAAATTCTGTCGGTCAAACGTGAATTTTTTTAAAAGTTTCAAATACACTTTTGAAACAGAATGTATCTTCGTAAAAATATATAAAAATTTGTAAAGTTTTATTAGATTGATGCTAAAATTATAATATTTGCTTATTTTTTGTGTCGCGGTAGGAGCCTACTGCCTAGATAGGTACTTACTACCTCGGTATCTAGATAGTAGGTAGGAAAGAACAATTTAGTCTTAAGACGGGGTAGATACAACGCTATGTATATATATTTAAAGATTTAATATTTATTATGGTTCTAGTTTATTAAAGCTTCGCACGCTTGTAGTACAAATTTATGTTGATTTATATATAAAAAGAAAAGAGAAGAAGAAGCCGTCGTGGCGTAGCGGCACAAGGTGTGACTGTAACGCTGACTGTGATGCGATGGTTGTGGGTTCAATTCCCACTCGAGGAAGTGAAATATTTCTTAACGTTTATATTTCTATTTCTTCGTTCTGGTGTCGAGGCAAAAGCGCGGCGTTTAGTTCTGCCATTCAACATGCAATGAAATCCAGAATTCGCTAGAAAGTGGGGAACGGAGTGTCTTAACACTAGGTTCCCTCTGTCTATTCTACTATGTGCGGGATACAGCGTGAAGCTAAAAAACAATACACGCATCAATCTAACTACATTCTATTTACCTATATTCATATTTAGTATAAGTAAACACGTATTAAGTAGACACGTCGCGACACGCCAAAATGAAATACCGCCGCCCTTGAGGCGCGATGATCGGTGAACTCCTTCGCTAAGTAATATTTGACGAATCACCACTCTTGTGTAGGCAATACACTTTCATATCTCATAACGTTTTAGTGCCCTTCTCCACGTTATGACCTTATATGTACATGTCACCGTAAGATTATGAAAACGATTTTTTTATAATCTTACCCGTCAATATATAAATAATAGGAAAATTGTAAACTCTTTAAACGCTGGCATGATTGTGACCATAGAGCTAAGAATCTAAAAAAGTGTCAATAAAGTGATATTGGAAAATTAAAAAATAAACAAAGAAGAATTAAGATTATTTACTGTGACTTTGTATTTGTGTATTAACACTTCCGCAAGTATACGGATATTTAAGTGCAGGTTCGGTTAGATTAGTTATTTTTAAATTAAATAGTTTCTTACCTAATCTGCACTTAAAAATCGTCTAATCTGTAGCTGCGGTGGCGTTAGTACATAAATAATATGTTTTACTAAATACATATATTCAGTCTATTGTAGTAGATTTTGAATTCTATGGAGAATTTTTGTAGTAAGAAGACCGTTAGATTATAAGCTAACCTTTTTCATAATCTTACGGTGACATATATATGTAACCGTAGCACAACCGTAATACGTGGCGTAATAGTTAAATTGATTATAAAAGATGAGTTAGTTCCCCACTTTTGCGTGTTGGGTGGTGGAACTCAATACGGTTCTTTGCCATGTTACCACAATAAGGAAATGATAATATTGATGATAATATTTCCATAATGTTATCGAACCCACATCCGTCATAAGCTTGTGCCACTGCGCCACGATGGATAATTTTCATCTTTTTAAAAATAAATTATTTTTGCAAAAGTGGTGAATTGTGTTATTTTATGTTTTAGTTTTGGTTAGCCATTTACATGAGCAAATGAATGAACGAACGAATGAACCAAAATCATGAATAATATTTAAATAATTTAAAATTAGATTTCCTAATTTCATCGAATAGGCGGTTTAATGAAACTGGAAACTATGTAATAATTGGGTCTAATTAATAATTAAACTGTTTTGTATGAAAGCGGATACAATGCGGTGTTGGCGATTATTTGCACTAACATTGAACAGGACCGAATGACCTCGATGTTGTGTGTTTAAATCACCAACAAACCAGTTGAATAGTTTAATTTCGTTTATTAATTACAAGATTTTAATGAGAAATTATTAGCTTCACAAAGTGAAGCAATATCCCGTATATAGCAGGATAGGCAGAAGAACCTAGTATTAAGACACCAGGTGACATTATATTAATACGTCACTAGAGCGAGTAAAGCAGATATATCCAATATAATAGTGGATCAACTCACGGGAACTACTAATAGTTTTGTAAAAGTTTTTATCTGTAACATAAAATTTTCTTTTTTCTGTTTTCTTTTCCTTATATTATTTTTTATCATCGTTATTATGCGACATATTTTCTACAAAATGCAGCAAAAACCATGCATTAATACTGGTAACTTTCGATTGCGCCGTACTTATTAGCTTCTCCTTGTATGTGCTTCAAAGGACCGTAGATCTGACTACTACATATAAATTTCAACTTGATATCACCACACGATCTCGAGATAAATTGTCTTGACAGCCGAATATTAAAGTGATCTTATAAGGGTCAAGTTTTTTTCTTTTTGGAGTACGAAACTTTAAAAACAATTCTTTTATACGAGACGCAATGTAAAATATTATAAGATTTGATTACTAATAATAATCTAAAAATGTTTTTTTACACTTATGCAATATAGAAAAATGGTAATATAAAATTTCTTTTTAAATATATTTTTTTTCAATTTATTTTAGTGTTATCTTATAATTCGAAAGACCTTACCTTTTTCCTCATGAGAGTTGCATTAATATCATTCTAGTCACTGAAAAATAACGGAACAAGTTTCATTTTTTATTTAGGTTTTTTTTGCGCAACCATTCTACCTAACATATTATATAAACGCGGAAACGATATCAGACTGAAATTTCTAATAACATAAATAAAAAAATCTTATTTCATACACTTCAATGTTTTTATTTCCATATATTTTCAGATACTGAAAGCAGAATGTTTTCACAGAATTTTGAACTTTATTGCCAACAAGACAAGTAACTCATTGGTTAATGTTCAATTAATATTTAACGTAATAACGCCCATGACTTTTAATTGTAGACAGCGCTTTCATGCAAAAGCTGCGTTTGACGTAAAATGTGCTTTCACGAGCCGAGCCTTTGTGAGAACTTTTATTTTAAAAAATCATCTAATTAAATATTGGTATTTATTACTTGATGGTGCTGCTAAATCAGATGGAATTGTTTAAGTAAAAACAAATCAGCTTCACGCTGTATCCCGCAGACAGCAGGGTAAGGAATATAGAGTTAAAATATCCATTCCCCAGTTTGTACTGAATTCTGGAGGCATTGCGTGTAAAGTGGCAGAATTCAACGCCGCGCTTTGTCTCGACACCAGAGCAAAGAAATAGAAATATAATCGTAAGAAAATATTTCACTTCCACGAGTGGGGACCGTACTCACAACCGTCGCGTAACAGTTACACCCTTTTGTAATTTTGCTGCTGCGCCACGATGGCCTTGTTTAAATATTTTTTAAATTTCGTAGTCACCGTTATGGTGCAGTTGCGAAATATATGTTTGGAAATTATGGTTTTGGGTTTCCTCTCCTTAGGATATTATAAATATTTAAAAGTATTTTTTTCGATCTTATTTGCAAAGACAACATTGGAACATCAAAAGAATTATAATGAAACTTCTATATATTCTGCAAGTCTATTGAATTATTCTATATTTACAATGCCGTCATAGCACAGGGACACAGTGATTGTATACGTGACGATTAAAAAATATTTTGATATCCTCACTAGGGTCACAAGACGAAAGCGGCTGAATACAAAAAACTCCACTGAGAATCAAACGGGGTATCTTCAGATTATAATTCCCTTTCCTATACAGCTACATGAAGAACACCGAATAAATCAAAAAAATGTGTATTATTATGTATACATACGAATACAATGTAATTTCCCGAAGTGGGATTAAAATCCGAAAGGTTAAATTTTATAAGTTGTAAGCCAGCTCCGAGCAAGATAAGTTTCGAGAGCACTTGCAGCACCGAATGTGGTACATGGCTAAAGTAAATATTTTGGTGCATACTGCGCCGCCGCTAACCGCCTCGTTACACGCCGTTTATTCGAGATAAGCTTTTTGATATTTTTTATTCGCATTTCTTAACTTTGAATGTTAAGGAATATTGTAAATGTTTAAATATATTGTTGTTTTATTAAACGTGTTGAAATAGTTCAAATAAATAAATCAGCTTCACGCTGTATCCCGCACATAGCAGCTTAGGCAGAGGGAACCTAGTGCTAAGACCCTCCGTTCCCCACTTTCTACCGAATTCTGGAATCATTGCGTGTCGAGTAGCAGAACACAAAGCAGTATATATATGTATTTAACATTTTAGAATTAAATACTAGTATTTGCCAGTTGTGGCACAAGGGTATAAATATGCGACTGTAGATAGGTTGTGGATTCGATTCCTACTCGAGGAAATGAAATATTTGATATTTTTTCATTCTGGTAACATGTTGACTTTTTCCATTTAACACGCAATGCCTCCAGAATTCAGCGGGAAGGGCGGCACGGAAGTGTCTTAATTTGAAACGGAGTGTCCTAACACTAAGTTTCTAAACTTACCTCTGTCTAGCTGTACCTAGTATCTGCGTATGTTTACTTTTTTTTATTTAAAGCTACAGTCTTTTTTCTGCCTAACAGGCTACGCGAAAGTCCCTCTTCTCAGAGTTAAGATCCTTTTCTCAATTTCCGCCTATTTTTTTAGACATTACGTGTTGAGGGACGGAATTTAACGCCACCCATTAATATTATTACAAGATATGCTTAGACAATACCACATATCTATATCCCTATATTAAATTTTATTATACAAGTCGATGCTATAAACGTCAGCTTTTCCTGCTCGTAAAATGGACTATTTACTACAGTAGGGATTTTAGGCTAAAGTCCCGAGAGAGAATAGCGGATTAATGTAGTATGATGTATGTTATACGGGTCACTGTAGCGAACATGGAAAGTATTTAAATATACACGTGATAATTTCTAGATTTTCATCTTGACAGTATTTTTATATGAAAATTATTATTTTTACCGTCTTTAAAATATAATCAATCTGCTCTGCTCTGTTCGCTTGGGTTTATACTAACATATTCGGTGTTGAATGTATTGTTTGAAGGAATGCATTGGAGTGCATAGCTTCACATATTAAAAGGTGTCTTATTTTATGAGTTCTATGCATCGATACGCTGTAAGTTCGCTTCATAAATCTAAGTGAATTTACAGAGAGAACTTTTTAATTTTAATAATAATAATAGTAAGCCCACAGGACAGCTTGTGGCGAGCTGTTGGGGTATGTATCCCCGCCTTTTGTATAGAATACAAGGGCTTAGAATAAAAATATTTAAATTAGTATACGTGTATAGTAAAATAAAAAATAAAAAGATCGCGCCGTCGTCGTCTGGCGAACAAATCAAGCGTCGAAATTATGGAAAATATTTTTTTTCTACATAGAAATGTATGAATTTTGATATTGATTTCTAATGTATTTGAAATATATAGTGATCATATATCTATTTCATCGTTTATCAATCACTTGGTGCAACAATGACAGAATTAATTTAAACTTTAATTAATATGTAATTTAAGTTTATGCTTTTTCCTAATATCTAAGACCGTCGCGTTCTTAGATATCAGTAAGGCCAGAGCCTATCAACATATTTTTTTCTGTTTCTAGAAAAATATTCTTAAATGTTTTAACATTAGATTCTCTCTGTCTATCCTGCTATGTGCGGGATACAGCGTGAAGCGAAAAAAATATTCTTGGCACCGTAAGAGTTGAGTGCAACATTAATTGATGTTGAGCGCCGGACATTTTCTTAAAAAATATATATTTATTATATAGTTTTCATTCACTCGTCCTAGTTATAATAAGTGGAACCGTCGCGCTTACTGTCATCTATGCATCTATTCAATATGAATACAGTAAGCCAAGTTCTTAATAATACAGCAATAGACACGCTCACAGAATGAGTTATTTCATACGAGATAGTATGTTCAACGACCTGGCATCAGTGCGTCTGAACCCTGATTAATGGGACGAGACAGTGCGCTGTAGTTTGCCAACATTTTTGTAAATACATCTTCATGTTTGGTGCCAGATATATGTATTGCATGCATTATTGTATCATGTTTTTATAACTTACTAGTGGACGCGCGCAGCTTCACCCGCTCATTTAAAGATTTTCAACCCCTTACTTGCACGCTAAAGGAGTGAATTCTAAAAAATCATGAACCACGTGTTCAATGATATATTTTTAAGAGTTTGAATTTAAAATTTTATAGAAATTGGTGCCGATTAACTTTTTTTAATACACTTTCAACCTCTATTCCATCCTTTCAGGGTTAACATTTTTCAAAATCCCTTCTTACTAATTTTTCAAAGTGGATGTCCAGATTACGAAAATAAACATCTGTCTAAGTTTCAAGTCTGTATCATCAGCGGTTACGAATTTACGTATATATATATATATATATAGAAGATGAATAAAGTGAATTTTACGGACCGTTGCGTGTTGATTAGTGGAACTCAAGGCCACGTTTTGCCTCGACATCAGAGCAAAGAATTCAAAATTAATATTATATTCCCTCGAGTGAGGATTGAACCCACAACCAGTCGCGTTTACCCCCTAGTGCCTCAAATATTAATACAGTCGTATTTACATGTAATTTGTAGGTACTTAATAAACACTGGCAGTACGTGTACAGTCATTTTGGTGATGATCAAGTATGCGAAGTGCGTTAACGTCAGTATTAGAATAGGGATGTCGACGTGACAACCGCTTCGGAGCGTGACCTTGTACTAGTGTTGTATGTAGTTCTGTATTTAATACTTAAGTAAATGTTGTCACGCTTTCGTCATTCCATTAAGAATTGAATTTGAGTAGAGGTATTTTCTTATACGTTTCAATATGTTTTTTGAGTTGAGTAATGATCTCGCCCAATGCCTCTAGAAATTAACAGCATAAGAGGAACGGAGTGTCTGAACACTAATTTCTCTCTGCGTACTCTGCTGTATACAGGATAAAGCGTGAGGCTGATTTATTTGTTCTTATTTTATACGAGTATATTAAATGTATTCTAGTGCTAGCTTTTACTAGAAATAAAATTGGAAAATTTTCAAATAGATTTCTCTAACAAACGAGAAATAAACAGCTAACACAGCGATATTCTTCATAATATTGTCTAATTTTGATGACAATCCATTCCGTACAAATGACAATGAACGCAAGTCATGGACAAAGGCTGGTGAATAATAAATCTCTCTCATATATCCGCTAGCAGCACGTCGCGTCGGAAGATAATTGTTGTAAAGAAGATGTCGTCAGCAGAACAGAACGAGATAAATCACGGATCCCCCGCTGATTTTTCCCTTTGGCTATAAAAAAATTATTGTATGTTAAAACTCAAGAGCTATAACTTTTGCTATTGTATAAAAGTTATTTGAGTTACGGCTTTGAAACATTTCCAGAGGTCTTATTACTAAGTTGTCACTCATTTAATGTTTTTTTTTATATTTGTATAAATAAAAAAAGATATTCATCGATTAAAAAGTTAAAAGAAACAGCTTCAGGCGTTCATATATCAAAGTAAACACAGAGTCTTCATCCAATCCTGCCTTACGTCCACTTGCTTTTCGAGAAATTGCGTTTTGACTGGTACAACTCAACAGAGTGACAGACAAACTATACGTCATTTAACGCGGTAATTTGGCATGTAAGGTTTTTGTGGAGTGTTGGAGAGCATTAAAAGAGGATTTCTCGAAATTTCTGCAGGAATGGAAACAAATGGGACGTTCTTCTTCTTTCTTTCTTTTTTTTTATGTTCAGCCAAGCAAAGTTGTGGGCCTCGACAATTTAGTAATAAATTCTTGAAGCTACAAGGTACATATATCCTACACATAGCAGGATAGGCAGAGAGAACATAATGTTATGACCCTTCGTTCCCATTAAAATGATTCTGTGTTCCACAATCCACCCATTTCAATTCAATCAAATCAGATGAGAGAGATAAAACATTAAATAAACATACAAAGTAGTGGAATATATTTCAGAGTTCGACGATTTTATATACTTTATACAAGACAAAAAAGAAATCAGTTTCACGCTGTATCCGCGTATGACAGGGTAGGCAGAGTGAACCATGTGGTGAAACACTTCATTTCCCACTCTCCACCAAATTTTTTGCCCCAAATTGTTACAAGATCGAACTTACAACCGTCACTTACAGTCACACTCTGCGCCACGACTGCCTCCATTCAAATATAGACAAAGTAATTCGAAATTCAATTATAAATATACAATCGAAACGGCTCCTTTCATTCCACGGAAGACTTTTAGTACAAATAAATAAATTAATTAATTCTCAATGAGTCTATTTAGATTCACGAAACTAGATAAAAGTAGCTATTGCTACAATACCTTTTAATAGATAACAAAAACGAATTTGATTTGAGGACATCGTGGTCAACTGGCGGTCAACAAACGTGTAATTTCAAACGCGACTATTGCAGGTTCGATTCCCTCTTGGGGGAA
>DWGR01003510.1:0-12092 GCA_018247715.1 Heliconius burneyi | reverse complement strand
GGTGCGCATTATATTGAATCGAGTGGAAAGTAAGGACCGTAGTATCTTAATACTAGGTTCACTCTGTCTAAAGTGAAGTGCGGGAAAGCGTACGAAGCATTTTTTAGCTTTATGCTGTATCCCGCATATGCTATATGCGGGGTAGGTAGAGGAACTGCTGAACTGCGAACCTAGTGCTCAGACATTATATCATAATATCAAATTATCGTACATCTAGAGGCCGTCGTGGCGCGGAGGCACAAGAGTGTGACTGCAATGCGACGTTTGTGGGCTCGATCCCCAGTCGAGGTCGTATTATTATTTCTTAATATTTTCATTTTTCACTCTGGCACCAAGGCAGGAAGCCCAACGTTGAATTCTACCTCTCAACACGACATGCCAAGATATTCGGCGGAAACGAAGGAGAACGTAATGTTTGAACACTAAGTTTGCCTTGCCTACCCTGCTGTATGCGGGATACAACGTGAAACTTATCGTAATCGTGCATCTAATTATTATCAAGGTCAATTATCATCTGTAAACAACAAAATTTAGGAGGGTTTGGTTTTCTCGGTTTTTCAACAAACTGGATTATGACGCCTTAGTGTACACAACCTAATTAAAGTTTTCCCTCGGCCAATTTTCTGGGAAATAATTAAACTTCAAACAAAGTTTCAGGCTAACCCACACCGTCCTTTATGAAATATGGAGGCTTTTCTCTAATGCTCGCTTATGAGCTTTTTTTTGACCTATATAATAAGAGCCATATGTTTGATTCAAAGTTTGGAATAGAAGTAAGTGATATTATAATAATAATTAAATATTTTTGCGTTCTATAAATATACCATACATTTATAGGGGAAGGCTTTGTAATATATTATATCACATTTTAAGGCACCCACGGGCGCTTGGAAAATGTACATACATTCTTCCTTATTTCTTATATTCGAGGGCCATACAGCCATTGGATATTTTTAAAAGGTAAAACTAGAATATTACCAAATATTAACATCATAATAGTTCAAAGAAAATTACCTAGCTTTAAGTCTAATTTAACCAAATTTTAAGCCTAATTTTAATATTTCCAAAATAAATTCATCCTTATCCTTTTTCTCAGTTATATCTATATGATGTACACGAAAAATATATCTAGATAAGCCAACCGCAAAATGGACAGCTTCTTATAACATAAATCGTATTAATATGGCTACAGATGGTATCAATAATGAATGGTCCTTTAGAGACCGTAATAGCTGACTTCCTGAGATAGAGACTGAAGTTCGTGGAACAAATTGCTGTGTTATTTATAATTAGTTATCTGTTACTGAAGTTTTAAAAAAAATGTAATTTAAATGATGTAAAAATGTGTGTACATATTGAATATGTACACACATTTTATATTTTCGCAGCACCACTTTAAATGAAACTACAGTTTTACCTATAAAAGCCTAATATATACAATTATAAAAAAAAATCTCCGTAAATGAAAAAGACTTTTTTTTTTCAAACAAAATAAGTAATTAAATTATCGTTGTAAAATAAAACGCAATTTGTTAAAGACGACGCACGTACACATAAACCTATCAAAGGGACACCGCTGCACATGCCTAATTCCGAAAACGAGTCGTAAGTTTTGGCGATAAAGCTCAAAGTTGCTTAATCTTTAGTAGTATTTTCGTAGTAATTGTTTACGTTATTGATATCTGTAAATGTGTCACACGATATGCAGGTATTGATAAAGATCGTGAAATGAAAAAAAATCCTACGTCTAAACTGTTGTGGTATCTTGTTTAATTTCTTTATGCATGCGTTTGAAATATTTTACCCTATATGCTGTACCCGTAAAAGGAGCGCTGACGCTTCAATCCTGTCTATAAATAAAGCACGTTTAAATAAAGATAAGAAAAAAAATTATATCTAATAGGTAATATTTTATTTTTATCGTCTTATCACATTCTATCATCAGTACTTCTTGTAAACGAAATAGAATTTGGGTCCCAAAAGTTTCTTAAATACAGAATTGCCTCGCCTACAACTTTGACAATGGCCAATCCTGCCATGTCTAATAAGAAGGACTCTGAATGGTACTTGTTACCTTTATTGAAGACATAATTTTCCCTCGACGCACCCGTAACGCTTCCCTTTTGACTTTTAGAGGTATTTCATTCAAGTTGTTAACTTTAAATGTGAGTTATCAATGGTGTGTAATTAAATTGGTTTTTCCTTAACATTGGTCTTTAAGATTTGATTTTCTTTGAAGTTGTAATTAAAAGAATTGAAGAAGAATATCATTTTAAATTATATTGACTTTGGTGGATTGTTTGTGGTTTCGGTTGTCAGTCGGGGGAATGACTTGATTCATTTCCTCGTTATGATAACAAGACAAAATGAGATATTTTTTTTTCGCCACTCAACACACAGTGTCTCGAAAATTGTCTGTCTATCCTTCTACGTACACTAAGTTTTCCCAAATATTAAAAACATTTCACGTTATTGCATAGAAAACTAATAAAACAACAATATTTGATATTACTCTCATACTTAACGCTTTTGATTTATTTATATTATATATAAAATGTAATACCAGTCTTGTTACTTAAAATTTATCAAAACATTTCTTATTCTTACGCTCTGTGACATTTCAATGTAGTAGCTGATATCTTGAGCCATTAACTTAAGAAGAAAAGGAAATTGTTTCGAATTTTCTTTTTGTGTTCGTTTCAAGCTACATTTCCGTCGTTTGATCCTCTAATTCATTTGCGGATAATTTGTTATAGGATTACCGTTTTGGTGGAATTGGGGCGCAATAAGTACAATGCATAAGGGAACTGTTAATCTTCTGCAAATCAATTGCTACTGATATCAACGTGAAACTCACTTTTTTATTATTTTAGTTTTGTTATTTTGAACATTTTTTATTGTTTTATATTCTTAAATTGATTTAAATAAATATATATTTTTTATTACCTTCGTACATTATCCCGCTGACAATAGGAATTCCGCCGAATTCTGAAGACATTGCGTGTTAAATGGTGGAAGTCAACGCCGGGCTATGCCTGGAAACCAGAATGAAGAAATGGAAATATAAATTTAAATAAACATTTCATTTCCTCGAGTGCGGATCAAACTCACAACCATTCGCGTTTACAGTCACACTTTGCGCCATGACTGACCTCTAAACATATTATATAGGCTATAAATATTAGCAAAATCAAAGATTTTTTTCTCTTTAAATAGAACTAACAATTTCTTAGAACCAATTTAGTTCACTTATTACCTAGTTCACTTAGCTATGCTATCGCAAATTCTACGTATGAGACATTTATTGACCCATAATAATAACCAGATACATAAATTTTCCAACTGATTACGGCGACTACAGCCTCGATGATAAATAATGCATACGCAGCGCGCAATCATAGTCCGAATCCTGAGGAGCGCTATTGTCTGAAGCAGCGGAAGTGAATGTCGCCCAGAAATTGTAGAAACGTGACTGAGAGGTCGATCTCACATAAGACTCGATGGCACAATTTGGAACGAATCTAGACCGATTTTACTACGGCATTCTCCAGCCAATTGTATATTCCACCTCGGGGAAATACTGGTAAATTGCCCGTCTGTTGCGCTGTTTTGCGGAAACTCATTGTTACTGCTTAAACGGAGGAAGCGATTTCATTTTATTCAAGAACATTTTAAAATTTATCGTTTTTATCATCGTTTCTTTCTGCAATCTATTTTATTGGTCCAGCTTAGTCTATATTATTTTTTGTAGATTGATCGATATCGTTTAAATTATATATTTTTTTATGTTAAATATTATATCTCTATATTTATTTTGCAATTGCTATGACGAAGTTATTCGCTGTTTTCCGTAAATGTTTTATCAAAACTTGCTTCATCCATCACCGCGTCGGAATATCGCTTTGTTTAGCACAGAATGTCCACGGGTGACCTTATTTTTCTCTGTTAGATAACGAATAAGTTGCCTCGAGATAAAATAGTAATTTATCTTTTCTTTAAATGTAGTCACAACGACGTGCTGGATTTGAAACCGAAAGAAATGCGAGGAAAAATTTCACATCTCATTTTTATAATATATACAGAAAATTCTGAATTTGTTACCAAGTAACCTTGAAAGTCTGAATATTATAATACATGTTACGACATTACTGATATACTAAGCCGTCTGTCTCATCATATATGAGACTGTTATGTTCAAAGCCTTTTCTGCTAAAAGCAAAACTTAAGAGGTCTTGAAAAGACACGGAGTACCCTCAGAAATCGTGTCAAAATTTCTCTTCGAACTGACGTTTCAAAAGTAAACTACAAGTCTTTGTAGAGTTAAAAGTATATTATAACTTCTTAGGTAATATGATTTTGTTTAATATCTCGAATAAATATCTTGATATACTCGTACACTATTATGTATTCTCCAAATAAAGTAAGCGGTCCATTGCGAATCTGATGTAAAGACATCGGACGTCCGTCGGTCGGAACTTGCTTACAAGGATGACGAAGGTTTTCCTTTCGTAAATAAGTAGTGGAGTAGAATACAATATAATATTTTGATTACTCGTTAATGTGTTTGATTTTTTTATCACTTTTTTCATATTTATGAACTCCTAAACATTAGATTTATTTTCAGGTAAGTTGCTCATATAACGTAGATATTTAAAAAAATATATTTTACATTTTACTGTAAATGGAGGATCTTTTTTATTTTTATTGAAAATTATTGAATTCTCACAAATGTCGTCTTCAGCTTAGGTGCTTATGCTAATAGATCTGCTTAATTGGAATGCCAGTCCATTCTTCACTTATTACGCTTATTACAAAATTAATAGCTTCAAGAGTAGCTGAAGCAAATTTAAATAATCGATCGACTCTGAAGGTGCACGTTACGATTAATTTCCTGTCGGTACAGTTAATTGCGGCGTTGAGTTCCGTCACTCCTTAACACACATTAAGTCGAAAATTGAGCGGTGCGTGGGGAAAGGAGTGTCTTGACTAGGTTCCTTCTGTCTTACCTGCTACATGCGGGATGCAGTATGAACCTGAAAAAAAAAAATACAAAATAACTACCGATTTTAATCAGATACTTACGTCGTATACCCAGACCCATTTAGAACTATAAATATACATTTATTACACTGAAAAAGCACCACCCGTATTACAGAACCCTATTGTATTCTAAACCATTCAGTAGCCATTTGATGGCTGTCGGTACGTTCACAACGAAGTAATGAAGCCTGCATCCCGCCAAGCGCGAGAGGCAATCTCTGCTGAACTCGACGCAGCGTAAGGGCGGTTAGAACTTCATGCGGTACAGGTACTTCATAATAGATTATTACCTTCACTAATGTCGTTCCTAGCAACTTTTAACTTTTTTCTTTTACTTTCATATTAAAATAATTCTACCGTCATTTATTGTTATGTTAGAATAATAAATGTTGTGAGCTCTGTTTTTTTCTTATTAATATTTTTTTTACATTTTGTTTCTAATAGTAAAGGGGACAGTGTGTTTATCGTAATATTAACATGAATACTCGATTTTGTCTGAGTTGTGATTATTTTTTTTTATCGTAAAACTTTGCGTAAGTGAAAGGATAATGATTTTCTGGAATATTTCTTACGTAAGAGTACCTAGTTCTAACATAATATGGAAACCTTATTAGAAAACCACACTCCTAAATCATAGCTGAATTTAAAGTATATGTTTGTTTATTTTTTTAAATAAATATTTGTAAACTTTAATTATGTCATGGCAATCATGGCGCAGGGATACAAGCGTGTGATTGTTATCGCGACTTGTTGTGGGTTCGATCCACAAATTTAATATTTTTGTATTAAAATTTATATGTAAATTTCTTCGCTCTGTTAATACGAGTACAGTCGAAATATACATTCGAGGCAAAGCGCGGCGTTCAAAGAGGGAGGCGGAGTGTCATAATACGTTGCCTCTGCCTCCTCTATTACATTCCGCACCAATGTAGGTTAAAATGTCGCCACAACTTACATTGTAGATACGTATGTATATATAAATATTTAAAGTTCATATAATAATCACACGATACACTTAAGTAATTGGATTTTTTTTCCACTGAAACAAATTTAAAAAAGTCATAATTTTGAATACGTACAACAGACAGGAGATACGTGTAGATAGTAAATTCCCCCCTAATTACGCCTCGGGGGGGCGCAAATCTAAAATACGACCCTCCCGAGCTTTGTCTCGTGCTCGCCGTAATTATGTACAATTTCAACTGTAACTCCTAGAGGATGCGCAGAATAAACTGGCACATGTGGTGTGTTGTACCATTGGTTAAGTTGAATCGTTTATTCTGTTAATATAACAAATGTTATTTAATTTTATTTTATATTATAATGCGTTTATATGTTTTCTTTTAATTAGAAAGTCAACGTTGCCAGTCATGGCGCAGTGGCACAAACGGGAATGTAAACGCTACAGGTTGTAATAAATATTTGCTAATATTATATGATCATGACACAAAGTTATCTGTAGTGGCGTATTGGCACAAGCAAGTGACTGTAAACGCGGTTGTCAGGAAATCGAATATTAAAAATTTCCTTTTTTTCGCTACGTTGTCGATTCAAAGTGCGGCGTTGAGTTCCGCCACACAACACCTAATGCCTCGATAATGCAGAAGGTAGGGAACAGAAATTATCTTGGTGATGACGATTCCCAGGTTCCTTTTGCCTGCCCTGCTATATGCGGGTTACATAATAAAAATTAAAAAAAAAATTTATCTTTGGTAAATTAACTAATTAATTCTGTTGTAACGTATCGGCTTCGATTCTTTACTCACTTCGCTCTAGAAATAGTAAAAAAATATAACTGATATAGACAGGTTTTTTTGTATTATACGCGATGGTCTTGACATATAAGAATGCTATTCGCATAACTTTGCCACGAGGGATTTTATAGAACACTTAAATTTAACGCTAACACTAGAAGCTTCACGCTGTAACTCACACGCAGCACAGTAGGCGGAGGGAACCTAGTGTTAAGACATTTTGCTCCTTATTTTCCGCTGAATTAAGGAGGCATTGAGTGTTAAGTGGCGGATCTCGAGTGGGAATCAAACCCACAAACAGTCGCGTTTACGGTCAGTCTTTGCACCTCTGCGTCACAACTGACCACTTACTGGCTCTCATATCGACTGCGAAATGCCAATAACATCTAATAAACTAAAAAAATAACTTATTTCTTGACAAATTAAAAATATTCTTATTTTTATTATTTCAATTAATAATAATATATGGTTTATGAATTATATTATATTCGATATATATATAAAAACATTAGTGTAGTAGGTGTGCATTTAAAATAAAAAAAAAAAGATAAAAGATAATTTGATAAAAATGTCAGTTAGGAGGTACTGGCATTTCGTCTTCGATATAGAACCCTTAATATGCCATAATACGAATTGGTCTTGAATGCCTTAAGATAAACTGATTTTATCTTCATCTGATATAGTGAAAAGGAATCTACTTATTGTGTGCATACTTTTAAAACTTTTATATATAAGCCGTCACAGTGGGTTTTATCCTCATTCGGGACAATATATTTATTTTCATTTTCAAGCAGTCTCAAATTTTGGCGGCAGTAGGGTACGTACGGAGTACGGGTATCTTAACACTAAATTCTCACTGCCTACCGTTCTTTACCGAAAAAAAAAAAATTAACATATAATGAAAAAAATCTGCTTTTATCTAAAATAAAATCTTTAAATAAGATAACATTTAAAAGAAGAATTGCCTGTCCCAACCCTCAAAGTAATTTGTCACCAAAAGTTACCCCGACCCGCACGAATCTGGTACTAAATCCTTAAAAGTTCAGCGGTTGTTTACATTTTAAAACGGTCAAGTGCGTCTCGGGCTCGGTCGATTAGGGTCATGCGTGTGAGGCCTTTGGAACTCAGTTAATGGCTGTACGGTCCCAATTCTGCTGTGTAAGGAGGGAAATATTCTGTTCTAAACTACTAATTTTTTTGAAGACTTTTTCGTTTCTCTTTATATATCCTATCCCCTATACGAGTATACTCTTTTTAAATGACTTAAACGGACAGAATGTAGGAAGAAGACACTCTGTTTTTTTAGTTCTGTTGTATATATGAATGATACATAGTTTTGTTATGTATTAAAAGTGTTCTAAAAGCGTTAAATAAAATAGGAATATTTTTGCATATAATATTTTATTTAGTCTATTTACAGCAAAGTGTAGCTTACCAAACGTATTAATAAGACAAACAAAGGGTTACAAGCTGATGAATATGCCTTAGACTCATTTTCGCTTTCCGGTCGAATTCATGTTTGTTTTACCGGAGCCGCAGAATGATTTGTCTTAAATGTATGTTCTATATAATAAGTGCATATATAATAAGTACTGCAAGATTTGGAAATGGATTGAATGAATTGATGAATTAGAGGCCTTAATGGCCCAACGACACAACGTCTTACTGCTTATCCTCCGGTTGTAGGTTCGAATTCTACTTAGGCAAGTGTATTATTTGCATTTCTTTGCCCCGATAATAAGACAAAGTGCGGCGTTGATTTCTACCATTCAACAATTATTGTCTCAATAGAGATAATAGTCTTAAAACTATGTTCATTCTGCTTATCCTGTTATAAAATTCCGTGAGACGCTTATTTTATTATTATTACTTTATTTGTACACACAATAGGAATAAACATACACACACATATTAAATACAAAATGCAAAAATGTGGTCTTATGGCTAAGTAGCCATCTCTTCCAGACAACCTATAGAGCGAAAAGAAGCTATCGTAATTATAAGCAGGTAGGTAGGTGGTGAATGAATGTATTTATATAATGATTGAGTAATCATTTATATAATGATTGCACAGAGAAAATGTGAAAATTGATATGGTACAGAAATATCATATCGTTCGCAATCGTTTAGATTGCGAACGATTATATATACGAACATGTTATTTGTATCTTATTAAAAAACATCAGCTTAACGTTGTATCCCGCACACAGTGTAGGCAGTGATATCT
Organism: Heliconius burneyi; assembly: GCA_018247715.1. NCBI lineage: Eukaryota > Metazoa > Arthropoda > Insecta > Lepidoptera > Nymphalidae > Heliconius > Heliconius burneyi. Next base: position 3,071 of record DWGR01003510.1, on the reverse strand, counting down.
TATTATAAGGAAAAAAAATCAAACACGCAATATCTCCAGAATCCAGCGGACAGTGGGGAACGGAGTGTCTTAACACCACGTTTCCCCTGCCTATCCTACTGTGTGAAGCTGATTTAATTTTATTAAGTTTAAAAAACAAAGAAGATCTTTACACAATCAAGTCCCCCACAGTAATGTTCCTTCATGAGCTTATAAATACGTGACAAGATCCATTACTCAAGTATTTATTAAGCTCTGTTAAGTTTGTTCGAGTTGGGAATATCGTGTAGGTGATAATAACTCTTATACAGCCGCATTGTCAAATGTATTCTCGAGTGAGTCATGTCGTGACCTCGATTATACGTTTATATATTTATAGCTTTGTATGGAAACAAATATTATATTCCGAATATCTAGTACGTTGTTTTTTTTTTCTATTACATTGAGATAATACTTCTTAGCCCATATATGGTAAATAGATTGTGAGAAATGCTCACTAAATTAATATTTTGTTATTAAAATTTTTTCCTGTTCATATTTTCGTTTTGAAAAGTTATTTTAAGAGATTCTATTTTCTTCTTTCATTGCAAAGCGAGGAAATCAAAAGAATTATGGCGATGAGGTTTTTTAGTAACTAACGCGCAAACTTGTGTCTTCAGAGGCTTAGGTTGAACCAAGTTCCTTTCACCCTATGAGGAGACATTCTCGAGGGATGCTTCAACAGAAGACACAAGTTCATTTTGGCACTGTTCTGCGTTTTCCCGAGAAAGACTTGCACGGCCGGAGTATACAGCGGCCACTGTGCCATCATCTGCATAGGAATGAATGCTGGAATCCTCTAACATTCTCTAACAGTCATATAACATTCTTAAACCCACTTGCCCTTTGCTAGAAGTGCCTGAAAACATTGTAAATACGATTTCAACTTAGAATCAAAACTTAGCCCACACAGAATACACGTATCTACTCGCATGTCGAACATTTCGTGAATTTCGAGAAAAGCAGTCACCATTAACGCGTCTTAGTATATTCAAGTTACAGAACAGCTTTTGTCTCAAAACTAATCTGTTTCAAGTCTGAAGTTTCGTGAACAATACCACAAGACGGTTTGTAAACAGTGCAAATTTGTATTTCAGTTAATTGAGAAACTTATGATGTAGAAATATTTGTTGTGAATATTAGTCACGCTGTATCAGTATTGCGTAGACAGCAGGGCAGGCAGAGGGAATCCACTGCTGAGACACTCCGTTCCTCACTTTCCGCCAAATTTTTCGAGGTATTGCGTTTTGAGTGGCGGAATTTAACGTCGGACGTCCTTGCTGCCAGAGCGAGGAAATTTAAATATTAATAAATAATAATTTATAACACAATAGATGAATGCATGTTTAAACGAAATCCGTTTAAAATACTGCTATCGTCTATAACCAACTTCACGCTGTATCCCGCACACAGCAGGATATGCAGAGGGAACTTAGTATTCAGACACTCCGTTCCCCACTTTCTGCCGAATTCTGTAAGCATTGCGTATTGAATGGCAGAACTCAACGCCGCACTTTGCCTCAACACCAGAGTAAAGAAATGGAAATATAAACGTAAATAAATATTTCTCTTCCCTGAGTGGGGATCGATCCCACAACCGTCGCGTTACAATCACAGCATGGTGCCGCTGCGCCTCTACGGCCTCAACATAACATCTATAAACAAAACAATAAATATATTATATTAATAAGGGCCTTGCTGTCTTGTAAAATTGTATATTTTACCGTCTTTTTATTTTTTTTTATAAGCTTGTCCTGGGTATTATACATTATTATTGAAATTCGGACCACAACCAACATGCTTTTTTTGTTATAATTCTTTTAATTAAATACACATTTTTTTTATTATTTTTATGGAAATACACAAATAATGACAATTGAAATTATTATGTTTAATGTTATTTTTATTTGTTCGCAGGTAATTTAAAGCTGCTCCAGAAAAGTACGTGTTTAAAGGTTTTCCATATAAAATTAGAATTTTCAAAGTAGTATTTCTAAAAAAGTTGCAACGCCATCTGTGATAGTTTTTCATCACTGGTATACTCGTATTGGAGTTTTCAGTTGTCACTAGTAGCCTGGTGCTGCCCTCTGTAAAACATTTAAGGCAACTAACTTTCAGCTTTCAGTTCCTTAGAGCAGCTTTCTCTAGGGTTGCGTAATAAAGCGATACTGATATTTTTCAAGAGAGGGCGCCATATTGATGTATTATTTATGAAACTGTTTTTTTTTGTTTTCATCTATAGCAGGGTAGACAGAGGGAACCAAGAGTTAAGATACTCCGTTCTCATTAAGACACTTCCGTTTCGTTGAACTTTTGTGGAATGTGGGGAACAAAAGTCTTGTAATAGCAATGGTGTATAATAACTTAATAACTTTTAAAATTAATGCGTATTACTATTATTGAGGTTTCTTTTTAAAATAAATAAAATAAGCTTTAAAAGCCTTTAAAATTTTGAAAGCCTTCACTAGGTAATTTATGCTATTTTCTTGTTTAAATCTAAAATAAACATGTAATATATGTATATAAAAGGTTATGTTTTCACTGACTGGGGCAAGACGCACACACAGACGCAACCGCTGATGGTAGAAATATGAAATTTGGACCGATGTTTTTTTTATGTAATCTGGACATCCATTAAGAAGGGTTTTTGAAAAAATTTAACCCAAAGGGGATGCAATAGCGGTTGGAAGTTTGTATGGATTTTTTTAAAATCAGCTCTGATTTTTACAAAATTTGAAATTCAGACTCATAAAAATATTTAATTCAACACGTGTTTCACCGTTTTTAGAATTGATCCCCTAAATTGAAAATGATTTTATAATCATATTTAATAAATATTCGTAATATATGTCCGCATCGTTACAAACGTTAATCATTCATATATATACAACATTTACAAAAAGATACAAATTCATATGAAAAAATCATTGTAAAGCCATTTTTCGTTTGGCAACGGAACCGAGCAATAAGTCCGAATAAAAATGCAATAAAAATCTTCACAAACGAATCGAATGAAATTTGCTCGCAACAGCTAGTCAATTTGTTTCAAATCT
>DWGR01003509.1:0-12093 GCA_018247715.1 Heliconius burneyi | reverse complement strand
CCATTCCGATTCCTCATATAAACTCATTTCGTTCTTTCGGGACTGTTCCAATTGGTATGTGATGTGATTTATAATAAATTGATCAACAACTTTGATAATTATTTGTAAATCTGTAAACTAAAAAAAATATCCCGCTGAGTTTCTTGTGTTGATACTTCTAAGGTCTGATTTAAAAATTTTAGTGAACAGTTATTATTAGAAGTTCGAAAAGTTAAGCGTTTCTTAAACTTCTTATTTTGAATAAAATTATTCAAAATATGAAGAAATTCCTATTTATTATTTATACTTTAAAAAAATACTGTAAAAATGAGCACCTGCTTCTTTTATGGAATTCAGTAAATAAATCAAGTTAAATCATAGTGCCTATGTTGACCGACATTTGCGATCAAAAAATTCTGAATCACAAATTCAGCATTTAAACTATTCATTCAGAATTTGTAAAAAATAATTAAAGATATATTAAGTTAGTATAACTTTAATAACCATTGCATAAGTATTAGTAATATTTTTCAAAAATTGTTTAAAGCTATCTGAAGACGTACAAACCTATCACAATAGTTATTTATACTAAGTAAGTCAAATGTGAATGTGTGTATGTGTGTTGTGTGTAGATTTTAAAAACCTTTATATACTAGCTAGATACTAGAAATGGCTCAGTAGTAAAAAATAGTGCTTATTTTATTTTTTTAAGAATTGCTCTTATTCTTATTTGATTCATTATTGCATTTACTTCAATAAAAATATTACTTTTTTTTATTAATTAAATGAATACTATGTTAATATAATGTTGAAAACAAAAGTTTAAATATGTTTTGTTTTTATATGTGTACTTTTATATAGAATAAAATCAAACGTAAAATAATTTAGATATAGATAGGTAGATAGAGATAAAAACATATTCTTATCTTATGATACTATAATTGTAGAACTTGTGAACTAAATCCCTAATATTTATTATAATATAGCAACCCACTCATCGTTGGGTTCTAATACATTGCTAGATTCCCCAAATTAAAGATCTTCTCAGATATCTCCCTATGTACTATGCTATGTACAGCGATCAGTTACAATTTTACTCTACTGTGTAGAGATATTGTTCTATTATATAAAAATATACGTAAATATATTTTGTGTACAGATTACGTGAGCCGTCCCCGCCCAGACATATACATTCTCCAGTTCACTCCCCCTATGAGGGCGACCCTCAACCTGGTCTATACGTCGCTAACTATCCACAGGTATAGTAAATTTTCGAGTGTATTGGTAGTAATACAATATTAATTTGATAAGCTATTTATTAACATGATATAGAAAAAATATAATAATATCAGCACGCGCGGTTGCTTTGATAACCGTATGCGAAACTTATTGATTTAAGTTTAAGTATGAAATATAAATTAAATACAAAATGCTGAATGGTGTTATTTTGCAATGTACAGTTGCACTATACAACGATGTAGAAGTGGAAAATTTTGTGAGTTATTGAAAAATTAATAGTTACTCATCCTCTCTGATCCCTGAGCCCTGTAACAACGTCAGAGATACCCATTTCGCAGGCACAAGCGTGTCAATTTAAACGCGACGGGTTGTGAGATCGATTCCACGCAAGGAAATTAAATATTTAATATTTTCATTTCCTCGTTCTGATAACGAGGTAAAGTGTCGTTTGGTTCCACCACTCAACGCGTACCTCCTCCAGAATTTGTCGGAAAGTGGGGGAAAGTAAGTCTCTCTATGGATAATATTATTACAAAAAAGTATCTAGTTTAATACAAATTTTACCTTACATTGTTATCTTATTGCTCCACAGGTAGAAGCACCAACATCAAGTGACCCAGAAGCCGACGTTCGAGTCACTTTACTTAGGAGCTCAGCCGGATTCGGGTTCCGAATAGTGGGTGGTACTGAAGACGGTAGTAGAGTCGCTGTGGGACATGTCGTACCTGGTAACTTTTGTTTTTATTGTATGTAAATGAGGCGACGTGTGAACCCCGTCGGTTCCGTTTCCCATTTGGTGGAATTAATTGTATAATATCATTTACAATATTCTAAAGTAAGGATACTAAATCCTAAAGTACTATAACCTATTCACAGGTGGTCCAGCCGACGGTTTCCTCCGTCCGGGTGATCTCTTAACATCAGTGGACGGCGTGTCGCTAGTGGGCGCCACTCACGCGCGAGCTGTCGCCTTTATGTGTCAAGCGGCGACGAGAGGCAGGGTTAGTGTTGTTTTTATTAGATTTAATTTTATTCACTATAGTCACGTGGTCTTTATATTTCAGCGTTATGGTACGTCAATATCAGTTTTTTTTTTACTTACAATCAATTCTTATTTTTTGTCGACTAAATTATGAATATTTGATTAAACTTTAAAACTATTGTGTAATTATTTTTTTAATTAAGTCTACCCGTGACTACGGACTATTTTTAGATGTTCAAAATGTCGAGTATACAAAAATGTACAAAACTAAATTGATACGTTTAATTCGGTTTAAGACTTTCATTTAAAATATTGTCAACTTTAGCTGGGGATTCAAGTTATATCGAGTTCGATAACAAAAGGTTGCCAAAAAAAGTGGCAAACAAAATCTATTCATACTAGTTTTTTGTTCTGACTTTTTATATAATAATTTATTAAACAGGTAACACTTGGCGTGAGACACAATCGAGCTGATATTCAGTCGCTTGGTCTACCCCCCATGCCGGCATCGCATCCGCACCAACCTCTATTGCCGTAACTATTTATTTAATTATTTATATATATTCAATGAGAAATATATTGTAAATATAAATAAATATAACAATAATTTCAATAATAATATTTTATGAAAATATTTTGTTCAAATTTAATTATATAAAAATTGTACAACACCTTCGTCTAGCCGTGTCTGCCCTGAAGTTGCTGAAGATGGCTGCATACAGTAGATTTTAGGATTAGATTTTCTTTGTTTTGATTATTTTATTCTCATGTGAACCAGAAAATAGAAAACCTAACTTCAGGGTGGCCACGACTCTTCAACAGTACTGTAAATGGTTAAGTGGAATTCATTAATATTTTAATATAACTTTTACGTCGTAATATGCTAATCATCATTTTGACATATCTATACTTCTGTACTAATATTTTAAAAGTAAAGAGTTTGCTTAATTGATCTCGAGGCTACTGAATGAAATTAAAAACATTGTGTTTGTATATATAGTTTATTCATAAGGGTTAAGCTATTACTAGCATTAGCTAAACTGATTATTTCATCACAATAATTCAATAATGAAATTCAAACCCATAATTCTCAGTAATATATATATATATATATATACATATATACATATATATATATATACATATATATATATATATACATATATATATTACTGAGAATAAATTTTTAAAATTTAAAATTGGAAGCTTGTTTTTTAAAGGCTTTCACTTTATTGACTGTTGTTAAATAATTTTGTATGACATTTAACTACCCATCTAAATAACACATTTTTCGACTGTATCTCTGCTAACAAGATAACATTAACACCTCATTCATCATATAGGACGGAACCAATCCACCATATGGCGACTACATCATACAACATCCTGCATCCGGCGCCGCTCTACCCGCCCAACGCTTTACCAATGTTTGTCTCATTTTGTACCATAGTAACTTGACGTTAAGGTTTATTTTAGATTAACATGTACATAAGATTGCATGGTTTTAGTTTTATTGTTCGCGTAATGATGTTGTTCTTCTAATAAAAAAAAATACATTTGAGAAGTTGTGTCTTCTTTAATAATAAACATTGATTTTGGTTACATTAAAGTTAAATGGAGAAAGGAGAGATTAATAAAATTTTATACTCTCTGAACAAAGAGTAATAAAAAGCCAGCCAAAGAACAAAAAGTTTTGCAATTGTTCAATTACGGAAGCTTAGTGGCAAAATTTAATAAATTACATTATTCAGTCGATAAAAATTGCTAATGATAATGATCAGTAGACGATTTCTGTCTCATTATGGCATTATTTTTTTCAATTTCATAACAATTCGAAAATTTTATTTTTTAAATGGTAACATTTAATATCACCTTTAATTTAAAAGGTCTTTTAAAATTGTTTTATCTGTAATATTTTAAGGTACGGTGTTCATTATGACACACAAGCGGGTTGGCCTCCAACACCCTATGACGTCACAGTAACAAGAAACGAGGGGGAGGGTTTCGGCTTCGTAGTAATATCCTCTACTAATAAAGCTACTAGTACTATCGGTAAGTGTTATATTTTTTATATAATGATTACTGTCTTCATAAGTGATATTATAGAAGATAACAGAAAGAGACGGTAATTATAAAATGTTTGTTAAACAGTAGACGTTATTGTTTGTAGCAATATTTGTGAACATTTCATCAAAAATAATTGCATGAAAATACACAAAATCTGCGATGTTTTAGCTTTTTCTGTACTGTTTTCTTATAAGCATTAGTAAAGTATTATACAGAAGAAACCGTCAATTAAAAAAGCGTGTGGTTTCTTAATCAATCTACAAATATCTGAGTCACAGTATAACTGTGTGGGTACTAGATATAAGTGACTCATGGACGTGGGATGTCCTAGCCAAACGCTACGGTCTCCGCGTAGTAAGGCCGGCAACGCACCTGTAGCTCCTCTGGTGTTGCACGGGGTCGTGGGCGGCGGTGATCACTTACCATCAGGTGACCCGAACGCTCGTTTGCCTTGTCCTTATACCATAAAAAAAAAGTAGTACCTCTTTCATCTCGTCTACTGTCATCAATCTCTTCATACATGGCCTCCGGGAGGGTCCTTATGCTTTTTATGTGACCTTCCTACACTATCCTCAATACTGTGTTTTCCAGGTCTCCCTCTACCGCTCAGTTTCCCGTTATAAATATTTTTCGTCATTCTTTTATCACTTATTCGTTCGACGTGCCCAAATCAGCTGAGCACGTTCTTCTTCATTCTCATCCTAGCATCCTCGCTAGTATATGCCATTCAATCAGCTAAGTTGTCTCCGCATATCCTACGAAGAGATCACATCTCCACGGCATTCATCTTTCTTCTACGTTTTGCTGCCGTATAACAGCGTCGGTACCAACACTGCATTGTGTATGGCCAAACGCGCAGCTGTGCTGACGGCCATCTCATCAATGCAGCCAATGCACCGTTAACCCTGTTACCGACATACCGGCCTTTCCGCAACCATCTCGTTTTTGCCATCTTTACTGAACATGCCACTTCATTCCCTTGTTATAATATCTTACCATTTACATTGATCATCGATCTTGCATTCGGTCCTTTCTTAATTTCTTCCAAATACCAGAACCTTTGTCTTACTCGGTGGAGGACAGAGCTGCAATTAGCAGATTTGAATAATAAATACAAATGTATTTTATGAAAATTCATTAAATAATTCTGTCTCACTTGTTCTTTTACTTCCTCAGGCTGGCTCTATGACAGCTAGCATAAAATAAAATTTTCAAAATTTTTAATACTTGTGGGTTGGATCCCATTCAGAGTAATCAATGATATAGTCCCGCCGTTCTAAACACACAATATCTCCACTTTTAGCGGAGAGCTGACTGTAAAATGTCTTGTCACTAGTTTCTCTCTGTCTGTTATATGTATTATAGACCGTGAAGGTAAAATATTTGTCTTTTAATAAATAAAAATCACTTATGTTAAATTTTCTAGGACAACTAATACAAAACTCGCCCGCCGCGCGCTGCGGCCGTCTCCACGTGGGCGACACCATCCTCGCCATTAACGGACAGCCGGTTCGCAGTCTGCCGCACCCCGATGTCGTTGCGCTCATCAAGCGCTCAGGCGCCGCCGTCACGCTTACCGTCACGCCTCCTGATGCGCGACACGAGTGATGTAACGTGACGAGGGCATGTGGGACGAGAGGTTTGTTGTGAATGGAGATTAACTTTTATTATACAATTTTATTTAGTTACTAAAAAAAGGACAGCTCAACAAACAATTATAAAAATTTTAGGTGACAAAAGAGACATTAGACGATTTTATTATTTAGTCTTTTGTTGTTTTAAGAGTTTATAAACTTCACAAAATAATTTTATATTTGAATTCTTTTGGACTTGAGAGAATCTGGAATATCAATTCGTAGAAATTTTCTTAAATTTTCTTTACTTTTTAAAAATAATTATCATTTATGCATATACTACTGTTCACAGTCAGCCTAAGAGGCATCAATTCCTAAATAAAATTCATTAAATCAAAAATATTTTTATAAATTTGCTTTTTATTCCTCAGGTAAATCACAATCTCAAACAGAATCTAGTTAACATCGCTCATACTTGATGAAGATGTTTTACAGGTACTTACTAAATTAAGTTAGTGTAGACAATCCAATAGCTTTAATTGAATATCAAATTTTTATATTTTAAGAATTTATGATTGAAATAGAATAGAATATTTTAGTTATTTGTAGTTGCTTGTTAAGTATCACATTTTCTTCCCACAATTGCCGTCCAAAGTAATGTAAAATTCACTTGAAAGGTGTACTTAAAATATTTTATACGTTATATGTACTGGCAACACTGCATTTAATTTTTTTTAATAATATAGAATCTCTTTGGAAACAAGATTTTTAACAGAATATTGTAAATATTAGCTTAGTATAACAATGTAATTAATATGTTAAAATAGATATTTACCCTGTTTGCAAGAATTTATAAACACTCTTTAAAGCCTTATATGTTAAAAGCATTTTACATGAAATTGACAAAAAATATTACCTAATCTGTGTACATAATTTTTTTGTACTTACAAATTTATTTTATTATTGTTATATATATTTATATACATATGTATATGAAAATACTGGAAAAATGTTTGTATTTTATGTAATTAACATATGTATGTAATGCAATAAGGCTCACACACTCACATTAAAATATATAATTAAAAGAATTGATAGTGTAATTTAAGCCTTAAGTTCACACACTGAATGATTAAGGGTGTGTATTAATAAAGTGGGACCACCGAAAGAAGAAAGTAGTGAATTGTATGTAGATTTAATGTTAATATTTAGTTATATATTGAGATAAAATGTTACTTATTTTATAAGAAGCAATATTCGTGCCTTCAACACTGTCTTGCCTTACCCAATGGTTGTACGTCCCGTCTAGCCCAAAAAATTTATGATACAAATGAGCAGTTTAAATAAAGGAAAATATTTTTTTTATTAATGTTTGTATGTATATTATATATTGAAATAATAAGGTAGCTAAAGTATTTTTATCCATTCCATATATGCAATTAGTATATATATGAATTTAAACAATAATCTCATTGACACTGTTAAAGATATATGTTTTTTATTCCTGCTTAGAAACTGATTTCTAATAATGGAAGAAAATATAAAGAATGAAATCTGTTATTAAAAGTAATATGTATGTTAAATAATCAATTAACCCTGGATTCCCACGTTCCCTTCGCGTACCCTTCTACGCGAGATACAGCGTGAAGCTAGAGAAAGAACATTTAAGTTTATATTTGTGTAATAGAGAGTACAATATGTTAAATGATATTTAATGTGTCTTACATATTTGAGCCTTAGTTTAAAATTTATCTCCCTTTTTACTAGAAGTGAAAGAATTGTATTACACAAAATTAGAACGAAAAAAAACGTTGTGCAGTTCATTCAGAAAAGTATATGGACTTATAAAACAGATTTTACTAAGTAAATAAATATATTTTGATAATAAATTCTTGTTTAATTACATCCTCCGCCGAATCCATTAATTAATCCTAATGACTCGAGGATGATTATATTTCATGTATTTAAAGCTTAAGTCATAATATTATATATGCATTATAATACATTGATTTTTGTAAATTGATTATTTACACATTGGCAATTTTAATTAATGATGAAGAACGTCCTGGAGCAGTAGCAACTTCCATAATCCAATCAGTATATGAATCGATTCTAGTGAAAACATCAGGATATTCATCAGTACAGTTTTCATAATATGAGGAAAGGCCTATCAGCACGGTGCCGGTGACCATAGGAGCACCAGAGTCTCCTAAGCATATGCTTCTACCGGGTGCGCCTGCGCAGAGCATAGCTGGAAGATAAATTGTTTAATGTGAGTTAATATTTTGACAAACACTTTTCGCCTTTTTTTAAAAAATTGCTTGTTGAAAATCAAAATCTGAAATTTTGTGTGTTGTCACTTGTCCCGTGTCTAGTGACAACAAAGAGAAATTACTATTTAGTTATTATTTTTTGGTAATTCTTTTCTTTTAGTAGCAATAAGGTACGGTTGCGACACCCATAGAAATGTGTGGATTTTTTGTAGTGTTAAAGTACAGTGATACATAATGTCAAATATATGGTAGTGTGTGCTATATGTATTTTATTAAATTTTCGTTTTTTTTAATATTAAAGGTATTTAAGATGTTATTTTCTCTAAATAATTGTTATGTAACTTACCTTCATCTATAGCAACATCTTCAACATTCTCGAATCTGCTCTGACATTCAGCAAAAGGTAATTTATTTAATCTGATTGTCTTCAAAACTTCGAGTTGGCCACTTGGTGACAACTATAAAATATAATATGAAAATATCAGAAGTGTACTAAATTAATATTTTCACGGTTAAAACGAGTAAGACAAAAGTTTGTTGAAAGATATTAATTTAAATATCGAATATATAGGAAATTTCCAGTGAATAAAAATCATATTTTCCATTTGTAAATTTTTATGGACTTCTCCTGTAAATTGCCTTTTAAATTCAAGACGAAAAGAAGTCAAATGTATTTTATTAAAAAAGGAAGTAAGTTTTTTTACCATTATTTACCACTAGTGTTAATACCCCAGATCTGAAACCGGCGCTAAAAACTATTCCATCTATAGATTTACAACTAAATTTATTAGTTAATGAACTAAGACTTACATTTTCAAATCCCCAACTAACAATCTTAGTTTCCATGCCATCAGGTAAGTTGATTCCAGATGGCGGAATGAACAGGACATTAATAGAATCGGTAATCCTCAAAGCTTCTTTCATGATAACTACAGCGATGTCGGCCGACCGCGGGGACTCTACGTAATTGGGGTGCTTGATGACGTTAGCGATGCGGGCCACGGTGCCACCGCTCATGCTGGTCGTTGAACCAGCACGTATCCACATATTATCTAAAATAGCCCCCCTGAAATGTGCGCGAAGGTATATGTTTTTTAAGTAATTTAATTTATGTAAAAAATATTCTTTGACATTTACCAATATGGGGAGATGTGGATGTAAATGAGATTCTAACTATCTAGTAGTGTCACAATATAACTATACTTTCCACGATATATGAGATCCATATGAGAGATACCAATGTCAATGACTGCACGGCACGCCACAGTATACCAGCACTATACCAAGTTTATTGACGACAATATACCTGTTGATAACAAAGCATGACTATTTTCAAGAACAGGCGTGAGATTGTACCTATGGTACCTCCAAGTCACACCAAGGCTATATCGAAGAGCAAGTTGCTTGTATATTATCTTGGCTACTTGATTGTTAACAAGATGAGAACGATCAGAGACAATATGTCCGGAGGTTTCCCCAGGTTGATGACACGCACAACATATGTCCAACTTTCATAATGTCTGATAGTAGTGTAATATTATTAATATCTTATTTAAAATTAGTTGAAGAAAAATATAGGTTCCCTTAAGTAACTTCTTAATGTGTAAGACGGGAGAGTATAAAAAAATATATTTCGCTACCTATTTATCAAATAATATTAATGTGACCTTCTTATAATAGCAGCATCAGTACTCCCCAACAATAATGGATGATCAATAGATAATTAACCCATATATGTTTTATCATATACGTGACCGATCAATTGTTTTCGATTATTCAATCGAAAATTTATATAATGCGATAACAAACAAAAGTTATTTTTAAACTCCATTATTATCATTTCTTTTACACGCTCAATTTATTCTTACGCTTAGCTATAAGGCCAGTCAAGGTTATGGTTGTGAATCGAGTGGGGACTCGATTAAATAAAATATTTATTTAAATTTATATTTACATTTTTTCCCTCTGGTGTCGAGGCCGAATTCCGGCACTTAGTGCCAGTTCATCTCATCATCATTCCCAAAAAACACTCATTAAACCTTTGTTTTAATATTTCAAATAATTATTTATTATTATAAGTAATTTCTTGGTACGGAGATGATACAAGAGATACATAATTGGTAATACCTAAATATGGCACTTTCAATTAGTTCCCCTGCTTTTTGATCTAAGTCAGACAAAATCAGTCGCACATAGTATATGTATATAGTCGCATATAGTATGGTAGGCAGAGGGAAACTGGGACATAGAGTTAAAACCTACACTCCGTTCCCATTAAGGCACTCCCATTCCTCACTTTCCGCTGAATTCTGGAAGCATTGCTTATTGAGTGGCGAAGAAATGAAAATATTAAATATTTTATTTTCTCGAGGAATCGAAAGCTTCGCGCTTGCACTAGCAGGCTGACTTCAGAATAATAAATGACTATCCTTAAACTTACGTGAAACAATAAGCTGTGGTCAAGACATGCCACGAAGATACCAGAGATCCCACGCATCTTTGAAGCACGAACTGTGACGCTGGGTATTCGTAGATGAACGCGACGATGTAGGGAAATTCCTGGATTGTAGTTGGTGTACCACCAACGATACGACTTTCTGGTGCTGCAGATGCTGCGAGCAGACATAAATTATATTAAAATCGCCTAATTTATTTGTTTTAATCACTAAAGTTTACGTTATATGCTTAGTTTCCGAAAATCTTACGATCCTTGCTGAAATTATTTAATTTATTAAAGTATTTCTATAATTATAATTAAAATTTCTTTGTAGGTAATTTACAATTATATGTTTTTTTATATTTCAAAAATATCGGATAAATTACGAAATCTCAAAATGTGGAGCTCACCAGCGGAGAAGAGTGCAAAAGCCAAACAAAGTAATTTGAAAGCCATTGATTGTAACTACTAACACTTCAATGTCGACGATGTACTTAACTAACAGGTAGCTTATATATACATTATACCGTATAGGTATATTTTATTTTAATTTTAAAGATTGATTAGATCATATCTGAAGTTTTAGCCAATTTCTATTGTTATACAGCATGTCACAAATATTGAAGTTTTATTAGTTTTCAATATATAGAAAAATAAATAATTTTGCTGTGTACAAAATATAAAATATATAAAACAATAATATATTATTTTGTTACAAAATCTTAGTATTTACAAATAGTAATAATAGAGATCACCCTAAAGAAACAAAATCTAAAAGTATTTGTAAACACACTGTATAAATTTAGCAAAGCTTACTGAGATAACTTCTAGCAACAATCAAGCACGTACATTTTATCTACTTATACAAATTAATCGATCGATAAAATTAAAAGGCAATTTTTTTACGATATTTTCATAAGAGATCTTTTTCGTATTGGTAAGTTGTGTTTATTTCAATTATAAATTAGGAAAGTGATTACTTTTTTGTATGATTCATTCTTGGGGTTATAGTTGTGTATATCATTAGCAATTTATAATGTCTACATAGCACCACTCTTAAGTGAAACTGGCCTAACTCAAAACTTAACTTATTATTTTGTTAAAAAAATCACAAACAGAAGATCTTCTTAGAAACAATTTGTAGAAAAATATTTAAAAATTTTAAAAGAATTGTTTTTTGTTAAAAAAAAATCCGAACCCACAATCGCAGAGTTTACAGTCAGACGGTATGTCGCTCCGCCACGATGGCCTCAAACATTCATCACACGCATTCATCAATATATTTTTTCAATTTCAGATTATCTACCCTTTTCCCAGATGAATCAGTAGGCCAACTGAGTCTAGTAGTATGTAAATAAGGTTCAATCAATTCTAAACAAAATATATATGTAAGTTGACTAGGAAATCAACCATCTACATAAAAATTGAAATGACAAAAGTATCCGAAATGGAAATTTTATTCTCTTACAATAGCTTTATTTTAGCAATACATATTCGAGATTGCTCATTAGATCACTCTATAGATTATTTAGTCTTTAATTA
>DWGR01003508.1:0-12095 GCA_018247715.1 Heliconius burneyi | reverse complement strand
TTTTTTTCTGAGTTATATTAGGCTTTTATAGAGTAGTTAAAACTGTGGTTTCATTTAAAGTGGTGCGTTCAATTCCACCCTGTATAACAATTTGGCCGCCAGCCATTCTTCGTGGCGCAGCAGCACTCCCACTGTAAACGGGACGAATGTGAGTTCGATTCCCACTATGAGACATGAACTATTTTCGTTTTCAGTTCGGCGTTGAATTTCGCCACTTAATACAGAAACTCGATAATTGGACAATGCCTGGTCCTCTACATGCCTATATGTATAGGGTAAAGCGCGAAGCCAAAACAAACAAATTAAAATATAAAATAAAAACTTACATTAATACTACTCATGCTGAGGAACAAATAAATAATATTATGTGTTAAAAATAGATACTCATCCTCAGGCGTTTGGCCTTTGCAACATGTGCTACGATTATCGTTATCCTAGTAATATTTATAAAGATCGCATCCCACAATCTGCTTTTATTTGTATTAAATTGAAGAAGCCGTTGTATAAAACGTGACAAGCTCTAAGACGCTACGTAATATTTTTATTTAAAACAGAATTATTATCAATTTTTTAAATAACAATTATTTAGAATATAAATGGAAAACCTTCCAAATGGCAAATTGCTATATAATAAACTGTTATATTATATGGATATGTATAGTTGCGTTGCCTCAATTAAGTAGATATGCCAAAACGCGACGTTAGTTACCTTTATCTAATTTGGAAATCTTTAAATGGTTGAAAGTTCAATAATATAATATCTCAACAATTAGTTCTCTCTACGTTCTCCGCGACATAACGGGGATATATAAAGTACGTATGACCTTGTATTTTTTAAGCTCCGCGCCGCTTATTCCGTATTAAAAGGGTATGGAAAGGGAACCTAGTGTTAAGACACTCCGTTCCCTACGCACCACCTATTTTTTGAGTTACTCCTTATTGAGCGGCGGTTTGCTTGTCGAGTCTTTTTACCGAAACATTATAATGAAAGACTGAACTGCCCCAAGTGGGAATCGAAACAACAACTAACGCAATCGGCCCCAGACAAACAAAGTAAATAATATTAAAATTTACCTCAGGATGTCCAAGTTTAATGAGCATGTCTTCCAAAAGTATATTCATATCTCTATGTTGGAACTCCCCCAAATTTCTGCTTTGTGCCCATTCTCGTATCAATTTCGAATTGTCCTTACAACCGGGCCTTGTATCCACGTAGAACACATTGTTTATGAACAAGAATCCTGAAGGGAAAATTTCCTGGAAAATAAGTAAATGTGTCATGAACATCTTATACTCGTACATGTCTATTTATTTATTTTATTTTGATAGTGGTTTCCTCAGCTTAAACTTATTTTATTAATAGCGGACGCGCGCAGCTTTGCCGGCATATTTACCCTTAGGGGGTTAATTAAGACAATTTAAATTTCAAATTTTATAAAAATCGATGGCGATTTAAAGATTTTTCCATACAAACTTTCTACCTCTTATTTGCATCCTTAGGGGGTAAATTCAAAAAAACCATGAAACACATGTTCAATTAAATATTTTTAAGAGTTTAAATTGTATAAAAATCGGTGCCGATTTATTTTTTTTTTCATACAAACTTTCAAACCCTATTTCATTCCTTCAGGGTTAAATTTTTTTAAAAATTCTTCTTAGTGGATGTCCAGATTACAAAAACAGTCATCTGTCCAAATTGCACGTTTCTACCATCAACGACTACGGCTGTGCGTGCGTCTTACCTCAGTCAGTCATATATATATATATATATAGATAAAAAAATCATATAAATTGTAGGCTGTTGTATAAGCTGTGATATTTCAGTTGAAGTTTCTAAGTCTCTTCAATAGTTTTTGAGTGAAAGTGGAACAAACTTATATAACCATATTCACATACTTTCATATCACATTAATAATATTAATAGGATATAAAACTAATACAAAAACCCTTCAAGTCTCGGTAGATTAATCGGCGGTTGCCGGAGACAACAGACCTTAGCAGATGTGGGTGATTGTTCCTCCGGATTCTCCGACACGTCTATTCTCATGCCTACGTCGTTGGCACACACTATGCGATCCCTTAGAACTGTTAATTTCTGCTTCCCCAACATTACTATGTCGTGACTTAGTACGGAGTGCCGAGTGTTCTTAACATAAAAACAGAGAAGTACTGATTAAGTCAAATTATAATTGTCCTAATTTCATAAAAATCTAAAAAATATATAAATAAATGTTTATTTATAATGATATGGAAACTTGAGGCCAGTCATTGCACCGGAGCACAAGCGTTTGATTGTAAACGCGACTGATTGTGGCTTAGATCCCCATTAAAGGAAATTAAATAATTTTTTAAAATGATATTTTTCATTTCTTCGCTCTGGTGTGGAAGGAAAGCGCGGCGCGGCGTGAAGCCCGCCACTCAACACGCTGTCTCCAGAACCTGACTTTATAAGGAAACTTGCACATTTATAAAAGAAATAAGAAATTAAATTGATATAAAAGCTTTAGCATTTATAATAAGATATAAGAAAATTATAATGTATCACTGAAAGCTGTAATGGCCCAGTGGCACAACATCAAACTTTAAACATGACGGTTCTGAGTTTGATTATCACTAAAGCAAATTAATATTTTCTTATTTCCTTGTCTGTATTGTTCGTCACGCATATTCACGTCTGTTCAAATTCAAAATACTCTTTATTCAAATAGACTATGTCTTGTAGCACTTTTGAATCGTCGAGTGAACATATGTTACAAACAAAAAGCTACCGCCGGTTCGGAAGGCAGTTCTGCTGAGAAGAGCTGGCAAGAAACTCAACAGTTGCTCTTTCCAAAGTCAATAGTATAATTAATTATGATATTAGCTGGCAGCTATCCTGCATGACATCCAACAGACATTAATTCCATGCATATTTATCCTCTAAATATTCTTGAACAGTGTAATAAGCTTGACTTGTTAAAAATTTTTTACAGTTACTTTAAATTTTGGTAGTGGCAAATTTAGAATACACTGTGGAATTTTATTATATACACGTATACCGAGACCCATACAAGATTTATTAACTGTTTGGAGGCGAAAATTTTGCGTAACAAGCTTATCTTTATTTCTCATCCCTATCATATGTCTATCACTATTTTTACTATGAGACACAAACAGAATATTATAATATAGAAATTGTGAAGCAATTGTGATAATGCCCGCATCTTTGAAAACATCTCGCAGAGAATCTCGAGCTCTTAGATTGTAAATATATCTCACGGCTCTTTTTTGGAGAATAAATATTGAATTTATATCTGAAGCAATACCCCATAGCAGCATTCCATAAGATGAAATACTATGAAAATAGCTATAGTAGACTAGTCGGGCGGTTTCAACGTCCGTCAATTGTCTTACTTTTTTAATTGTGAACGCGGCAGAGCTGCTGAAATAGCTGATTCCGACACATTGAGAGTTTCTCCTTTAATTATTAGACTAAAATTATGTTTTTTAACATTTGGTTAAGCAAATACAATGCATTTAGTTTTTTTATCATTTAACATTAGGTTATTAGCATCAAACCAACGAAGAATATGCGATAATGCACTGTTTACTTCGTCATAGTTTATTTTGTTCCTGTCAACCTTAAATATTGAAGAGGTATCATCCGCGAAAAGCACAATATCACATAAGTTCTCCACATAAAAAGGCAGATCGGTAATAATAATTAATTGAATTTGAATTTGAAGTATCCGGACATATCAATTTAAAAGTTGCGCGTAAACTATTTTTCAATATATTTTTTGTAAGTTGGTAGCACTGTGCTGACCTCTGAATTTTTAGCGCGATCTGGCAGCTAGTTTGTTGACAGCACTCAGTTTTGTAAACACACCTCAGTAGTGCGCGGCGATTTTTATAATGAATCCAATAATTGAACAAAGAGTTTGCATTAAATTTTGTGTTACAAACAAAATTTCGTGTACGGAAACGTTGAAAATGTTGGGAGAGGCTTAAGTAAGGTGAACCAATTTTATCAAAAACACAAGTTTATGATTGGTACAAAGCGTTCATAAACGGCCTTGAAGATTTGCCTCGTTCCGGATGACCTTCAACCTCTACAACCGATGAAAACATTGAAATTGTGAAGAAAACTGTGCTCGAAAATCGTCGTACCAGTATTAGAGAGTTAGCACAAGACCTTAATATCTCTCGAGAGTCGGTTCGTTTGATTTTGGTTGACATTTTGAACATGAGAATGGTCGCTGGCAGACTTGGCGTTAATGCACCATCGCATCGAGCTCACGTCGTGACCGAATTTAAGACCAAAAACTCAATAAATACCATCTATCAACCACCATACTCACCAGACCTAGCTCCAGCCGACTTTTTCCTGTTCTCTAAACTCCAATTGCCACTCCGCGGACACCGTTATGAGCCAATTGAAGACATAAAAGAGAATTCGACGCGAGGGCTAAAGATCCCGGAAAATGCTTATTAAACATGTTTCGAAGATTGGAAGAAGCGTTGGCACATGTGTATTGCATGGGGCCTATTTTGAAGGCCGCCTTTATATATAAAGTATGCCCATCTTTAGAGGAGATCCAGATGATTTTACATCATTTATTCTATTCCTTCTAGATTCTTTGGTTTTGATATGAGTGAATAAGATCAAGGGCAGTATCCTGTATACCATAATGATATACTTTTAATAACAGAATTTCATGGTCTACACAATCAAAGGCTTTGGACAAATCACAAAACACTCCAATTTGTTTTGTGATTTTTCCCATGCGTCATAAATGTGCTTTAGGAGTGCAGCACCCGCATCTGTAGTGGACTTGCTTTTGGTGAAACCATATTGCTCACTATTTAAACAATTGTTTATAAGAAAATTGTGAGCTGGTTAAATATTATTTTTTCAAATATTTTACTTAAAGACGGCAGAACAGAGATTGGTCTGTAATTTCCAGGGTCAGATCTATCTCCACTTTTGTAAAGCGGCAATATTTTGCTATATTAAATCAGGAAAAGAACCCGATTCTACACAATTGTTAAAAAATAAAGCTAGAGAAGGAGCAATGTTAGGTATAATTGTATTAAGAAATTTAACAGACATGCCCCATAAGTCACCAGTTTTCTTTAAATTAAGGCTCTTTAAAGTTTTGACAATTTCATCTGGTGACACAAACTCAAACACAAAATTTTGTCTACAACATGGGTTTTTAGTATTAATTCTGCTTCTGAAGGAGATGATGGCAGTGAACGTGTTACTTCAATAGGTATTTTTGAAAAAAATTTTTGAAAAGTATTTGCCACTTCTAAATCTAAATTTAAGATTATATAATTAACTTTTAATTTAATAGGTTCACTGACAGGTTTAGATCTCCCAGTTACAGTTGTAATAGCATTCCATGTAGCTTTAATTTTATTACTTGAATTCAAAATTTTTGCTCTTATATACATAGACTTAGCCTGGATACATACCTTTTTAAATATTTTTGAAAAATTTCTAACTTTTAACAAGAAAGAAGGATCTTGATTCCATTGCCTCATATTATATAATTCGTACAGTGTGTTTCTGTTTCTGTTGTGGTATACCAATAGTTGCCCAGTCGCTAATAGTTACGCTTCGAGTTTTTATATATTTGTTTTACTTTAAAGATGTTATCAAACTCTGTTGAGAGTAAATTAAAAACTTTGCAATACAACTGATTTGGATTTAATCCGGTTATTTCTAAATTTGCAATTTTTCCTATCACTTTACTATTAAAAAGATTAATTTTACTTTCAATGATTGGTCCAATTGTTATTTGTTTGCGTTCTGCGACTATCTTATCTATTACCGAAAACTTTTGACCACAATGATTGGAGCTTAGATTAGTAATAATTTTCGTTTAGTAGTTAGTAATTAATTTCGTAGCGGACGTTTTCGTTATACGAGTTGGTTCAGAGAATATATTAAGCAAATTAAATTATTTAGATAAGTTCAGGATATGAAGGCTTAATGTTGTCACCAGTAGTATATCTACATTAAAGTCTCCGCATACTATTTAAGATTTACTATTTGAACTCAAATTATTAAGAACATCCTCCATTTTCTCTTCAAATACTTAAAAACTAACTAAGGGGGTCGATACACGCATACTATAATATATCTATTGAATTCAACGCAGGATAATTTAATTGAGCGTTCATCGGAGAGATATCTGGTCGCGATTTACAACGTATATCATTTCTTATTAAAATAAGGGAGCCGCCGGATGTTATATGCATGATGCAGTATGAAGCAAAAAATCTTATAATAATAATTTTATAATTAAAGTAATAAAAAGGCTTACATTTCTATCTTTACCACTGCCATAAAAGGGCCTATACACGCGAATACGAAATATTAAGTCCTTGCCTGGCTCCAATGAAGGAGGACCCATTTTGTCTTTTTCTTCCTAAATTAAAGAAAAAAAGTACATTTACATCCAATTCTTATTTGTTTAATATCTTAATTATATTAAAACTATAGTTTGATTCCTTTTATTGTATATTATTGTGTACTATAGTATTATGGTAAATTTAAATAGCACTTTGTCAGGCAAGTGGTCAATCCCCATAAAAAAGCAAAATAAAGATAATTTCATGCATTACCCACTTACAGCAACCCTGCTGTTTGGATATATTTAATTGTCTGCCCATTATATCCATACAATCTATTATTGGTTTTCTGCCTAAATATAAGATTAATTATAATTAGACAATGAAATTAAGTTGCACCACCCCAGATGTCATAGGCAATGTCTGTAAATAGGCATAGAGGGGAGGCAGTGCCTTAGCACATGCAGAAAAATAATGATGACAAAAAAAATATTATAGATTTATTATTGTTTAATAATCAAATATGATTATTATTGATTAGTGTTGAGAAAAAGTGTATTTGAAATAGAAATTTGGCAATGACAATGTTGGATTGTAAATACAACAGTTTGGATTTCATTGCTTCTCGGGAGAATGATTATTTAAATGATTTCCATATTTTAGGCTGTTGTGGGCAGTGCATAGCTAAATATCTTAATATTAGATTCCTAGGTTCCGTCTGCCTGCCCTACTATGTGCAGGATAAAGCATGAAGTTAAAAAAAATCCATTATTCTGCTTTAATAACACACCCAGCAGGTAATATCTCTACAATGGATAGTGTGCTAAATCTAGTATCTTTACAATATACTTTCTGCCTGCCTGCTCTACTATATTTAGAAGGATGAAGATAAAAAAAAATATTACAATTAAATTAAAATAAGAAATGCATACTTCACTAATAGGAGGAAAACATCTAACACCCCTATATTTAAACTGTCTTGTATAATGATTGCCAGTATCTTTTTCCATTCTTAATTTTAACTTTTTCACTATACACAGGTTTTCAGCTATGCCAGACATTTGCAAAACATTCATGGTTTCGTCTAAAAGAGGTCCTTGAGTGGGGTATGTGGTGGGTAAAGTCAGTTCTGTACCCATCTTGAGATGATTGGGGCTACAAATTAAATTAATTAGAAAAAAATATATAAAATTATTATATATATATATTTTATACAAATTTAAATTTCAGACTATTGAAAACATGTTTTAAATAATAAAATTAACATATTGTTACTACTGGCTTGCATTAATTTATAATTTTATATATCATAATTTACCCCCATTAATGGCCCTTATGTAGTTGTCTAAGCCATAAATGTGATGTTTGGGGGACTGACTTATATTTTAGCTTTAGTAAAACAAAGTGCTGTGTTGAGTGTCACTACTGAACACATTCTGTGTCTTAATTAAAAAAGTATTACATAGTACAAGAAATAGAATAATACAATACCTGCATAATGAAGATAATTCATTAAATTCCTCGTCATTTAAATCACAACCAACAAACTCTCTAATTTTTGCCTCTTGGAAATCTTCTAATTCGTTCTTTGAATTTGGTTTCCCATGAATAGGCATAAACCTATATGCTTGAGGAAGATTTTTTGTAATCAGCGGAGGTGTAATAATATTACCCCTCACAGGGTGTAATTTTGGCCCTTTATCTTCAGCAAATAGAAGAACGCTATTGTTTTTATATGAATTTGGATCCATATTTACGGAAGCTTCATCTGCCAATGCATGATCTTTAGAAGAAAATTCGATTTGATTTGATGTTGAAGGTTCATTCTTAACGATATCATTTTTACTGGCAATCAATAAATGTTTTTCTTTGTCATTCATTTTGACAAAAACTTGCAGAATTTGTTAAAAAAAATCTTAATAGCAGTATTATAAAAACGAATAATATAAAACAACCACGTTAAAAACACATATTACTGTTTAATTTTACTTATTAACACGACAAATGAATTATATACAAAAATACACTTGATTTAAAATATTTTGACAGAGACCAAACGTTTAGAAATTAAATGATTATCTTCCAACAAATATCAACAAAGTTCATCGGCAGTTCTCCGAAACGCAGAACTTTCAACTTTCTTGTGATTACTCATTATTAGTAAATAATTTTAAGAAGATGAATATCATATTGAATCTAGACAAGTTTAAGGATTTAGTACAAAAATATAATTTAAGAAAAAACATTAAATAAAATTGAATATTTTACGTGAAGATTTGGTGTATTCTTAGCTAATTTCTTTTCAAAAATATTCGTAATTACACTACATTAATTTTTTTGTAACTTTTTATGGAAAATATATTCTTAAAGTTTTTAATAATAAAACGTGCTTACGATGTAAGTTTTCAAAACCTGCGTGTAACGCTGAAAATTTGCTCAGAGATAGAAGCTTAGACACTATAATGCACGTTTATTCAAGTGGCATCTATGAACTACCCCTATTTATTTAAAAAAATCAAATTCGCAAAAAGTGTGTAAATACGGACAATGATACTTATTGTAGAATAATGTTAAGCATCTGACGGAAAATGATGCTGAAATTCCAACAATGAAATTAAATACTTTCTTACTTAACTTCACGCTGTATTACTAGTGGGAAAGTCAGAGAGAACGGAGCGCCAATCGCTATGGTCTCTACATACCTCTTTCATTTCAGCCACTGTCATCAATTTCTCCAAACATGCCCTCTGGAGCGTCCTTATGCTTATTACAAGACCATCCTCCAGTATCTTTGTTAACGCTCACTTTTCCTTCATAATTTTTTTTGCTATTGATGAAGAATCATCACCGATCCATTCGCACGTTCTTCTACGTTCTCACCGTGAAAAGTATGATTGACTTATTCCTAGTGGATCAATATATTTAAGGTTAATTTATGGACACACGAGTTCTTAGAATGCTGTCCTGGGAACAACCTAATATGTAGTCGATGTTATATATAAGGATAATAATAATAAGGGATTTCTTTTCATTTTGTAGCAGCCACACGAGACGTCCAAACTTGGAGTCGAATTATCGCATAAAAAGCAGGGAGTTTTAAGATTTATCGATTAAAGAGGAATAAGTGCTTCCAAAATATTAGACCTGGTCAATGGATGGTGGTTCAATCGTCATTGAGTACTTGACTTGACTACTGAGTATTGAGTACTTTAAGATTAAAAATGTTTTGGAGTTAGATAATATATACTAATATTGACATGTAGAACAAATCTGTAACCAGTACATTTCATCTACTTTGAATGAGTTTTTCATAAAGTTCCACTTGAATAAACGTGCATTATAGTGTCTAAGCTTCTATCTCTGAGCAAAATTTCAGGTTTACACGCTGATTTTAAAAATGACAATTGTTTTGGTTAAATATAACAATTTTAGGAGAACTGTCATGTTATAAAAGAACAGAAAATATAATATCGTAAATATATCAACTGAAAAACTAACTAGTGTAACTTAATTTGTTAAAATAATTAAAAAATAGGTATAAGATAAAATCTGATTGCGTTAATAACTCTTTATATAATTTTTAACTTTCTCTCACATCCATAGGTTGACTGGAAGAAATCTCTATTAGGGATAAGTTGACCTTTGCTAACGATATTCTGGACTTTTTATCAATTGTTTTTAAGTGCAATAAAGAGTATTAATAATAAGTTTAGTTTTGCTTGCAGCAGCTTCATACTTTTTTAGCTTTTACTCTTATACCCAAATTGCGTGGAAAGCAGTGTGCAGCATGGAACCTATACTATAGATATGGTACATTCCGTTAACTACTTTTCCACCCAATTTTCGGGCCATTTGTGTGTCGAGTGGGGTGATCACATTAGTGATGTGAGATGTGAGATGACATGTTTAAATATGACATCACATATGTGAATATCAGATAAAAAATCAACTTTAATATTCAGGTAGTTTATTAATACCTGAATATTAAAGTTATTTTTATTGATTGATTATGAAATATACTTCATAATTCAATACAGAAATAAAAATAGGTTCAGAAAAGTATCCAAAATATATTTTCTTTTGCATTTTACAAATATATTTAAATAAAACTAAAATGATGTGGGCCTAAAATTTTTTCTGGTATGAAGTGAAATTTTATTAAAATATAAAATATCTTAAACTTTACATATTTTTAATATTACAAATGATTATTGGATGTATCCATTACAAGTGTACACCATCTTTTGATTGTACATTTGTCACTCTAATGTCAAAAATCAAAACAAACGAAAAGGATTTTATTATTGGAAACTTTATTTCATAGAAAACAAACAAAATGTTGACTTTGTGGAATTTATTTGAAGCTACCCTACTCTGTTTAAATGCCGTCTGTGTATTACATGAAGAAAGATTTATGCAAAAAAGTAATATATATCTAGCCTTAATAACTTCTTTTTTAACTTCTATAACATATTTTGTATTCATCTTTAATATATTCCGTATTTGCAGTGGGTTGGGGAGCTAACAGACAAAATCAAGGATTTGAAGATCAATCTTCTATGAAGTTTCAAATTTTAAATTTAGTCAGGTCAATAAGAACAGTAACGAGAAGTAAGTACTATCTTTACTTTATTTATTAATTGAATAATTTTAAATACTATATACAAATATAAATCGTACAGCTTTAAACAGAATTCTTTCTATTATATATCAAGTCATTATCACCATTATAATGTAAGTTAAAAAGTCTGTCTTTAAGTTAAATATTTGAAAAAATAATATTCAACCAGCTCACAATTTTGTTAAATATTAACAATTGTTTCCATAGTGGGCAATATGGTTTCACCAAAGGCAAGTCCATTACAGATGCGGGTGCTGCACTGCTAAAGCACATTTATGACCCATGGGAGAAATCACAAAATGCAATTAGTGTTTTGTGATTTGTCCAAAGTCTTTGATTGTGTAGATCATGTAATAAATTCTGTTATTAAAACTATATCATTATGGTATACAGGATACTGCCCTTGATCTTATTGCCTCATAGATATAAACAGTGCATTATCGCATATTCTTCATTGGTTTGATGTAAATAACCTGATGTTAAATACTAAAAAAACTAAATGCATTGAATTTGCTTTACCAAATGTTAAAAAACATAATTTTAGTCTAATAATTAAAGGAGAAACTCTCAATGTGTCAGCTATTTAGGCTTAGGTATAACTGTAGATTCCAAACTCCAGTGGAATATTCATCAGGAAGCACTTGCGGATAAACTCAACTCTGCCGCATTTGCAATTTAAACAGACTGATGGATGTTGAGTATTTTATCCTATGGAATACTGCTATGGGGCAGTGCTTCAGATATAAATTCTATATTTATCCTCCAAAAAAGAGCTGTAAGATATATTTATAGTCTAAGAGCTCGAGATTCTCTGCAAGATATTTTCAAAGATGCAGACATTATCACAATTGCCTCACAATTTCTATATTATAATATTGTTTGTTGTTCCTTTTCTTTTTTTTTTTTATGGTAAAAGAACAAGGCAAACGAGCGTTCGGGTCACCTGAGGGTAAGTGATCCCCGCCGCCCACGACCCCGTGCAACACCAGAGGAGTTACAGGTGCATTGCCGGCCTTTAAGGTGGAGATAGACGCGCTTTTTGAAGGTACCCATATCATATCGACCTGGAAACACTGCCGCGGGTAGGCCATTCCACAGTTCCGTGGCGCGTGGAAGGAAATTTCTACGAAAC
>DWGR01003507.1:0-12095 GCA_018247715.1 Heliconius burneyi | reverse complement strand
CGCTTCCCATCTGGCCCAATAATAATGATATAGCCGTCCTTCGTCCAACACTTATTTATGCCAAAACGTTTTCGGGCTGCCATAAAAGTCTCATGCCTGGATTTGGTGAGGAATTCCGACAAAGTGAGTTGAAGTTTAAGGTTAGGTATGTTTTCAGTTTTAGATTTTAGTTGTTTTGTTACTTTAAAGATGTCAGCACTAGGGTTACTCACTTTTTTAGCTTACTGTCCCAGATCTCGTCATTGTGATGCCGAACAAATATGCGAATTATGGATTGGGTAAAATTTATTTGATGCCTAAGTCGTTTTTTGAATGCCAAGTTGTTACACTGAGCCTCTATGCGACGAATATAATTTTTATATCGTATAAGGCTTTTTATTCGATAAGGTAGCTTAATGAAAAGAGGTAATTGTAATGCCGTTGGAACGTGCGTATCCCGAGCTTCAATAATAGCCATATGAAGGTGCTCCACACACGACTATGAAACCAATCTATTACTGATGGAGATATGTTGAAGGAATATAAAAGCCTTAACAACATATCATGATCAACGTTATTAAAAGCGTTGCCAAAATCCAAAAGTGTTAAGATGGTACATTTTTTATTATCCATACCCAGTCGAATGTCGTCAGTAATCTTAACTAAAACAGAAGGAACTAAGAAGGAAGGAAAGGAAGAATTAGTCGTAAGGTAATGGCTTTATTGATGGTGGACTAATTTTTCAAGAATTTTAGACAGGAATGGAATAATATAAATAGAACGGAAATCGGAAGGAGTCTTTGGGTTTCAATTTTTTGGTAGGGGGATAACCTGAGCATATTTCCAATTTTTTGGAAATTTGTTAAAAGAGATGGAAAAAATTCAAAATATGAACCAATATAGGGCACACGATGTCAAGGATGGGAATAATCATATTACAACTTATGCAGTCATAACCAACGGCATTCGACGATGTAGACTGTATAGTCCTTTTAACATCACATTCAGTGAAAGACTTAAAGTAAAACGGTTGAGAATGAGGTTGTGATGAAAGAACGTTTAAGGTCTGCTTGTTACGAACAGTATCAATTGTATTAGTTGCTGTGAAGTGGTTATTCAGGAGATCAACATCAATATTGACTGAAACTGATTTATGTAATTTACCAAATCCCAGTGACTCTAGAAATTTCCAAATTTTAGCAGTGTCGCCGTTTTCGACAGAATTATAGATATGGCATCTTTGTGCATCTCTATATGATGTATTGCAGCGATTCCGAGCTTTTTCATATTTTTACCGATTAGCATCAAAATCATCGAGCTTATATTTATACTTTTCCATGTCTTTTTTATGCATCAGTTTTTTTATTTCAGAGCTTATCCAAGGAGCTGGCAGGTGTTTCATTTTTATCGGCTTAATGGGAGAATTTACATCATATAGCTGCTCTAGCAGCGAATTAAAAATGTCCACCTTACTGTCTATTGTATCTGCAACGATAACTGGACTCCAATCAATTTTACTTGCATTATCACATAGACGATCTCTATCCATTCCACCAAAATTACGTCGCAGAAGAATTCTCGATTTAATTTTAGGAGGACGAATTTTATAAGAGAGATAAATAAGATCATGAAAGGAAAATATGCATCAGCAGGACATTGTTCATGTTTTAAGACAAAATATGGAGATGATACCATTATTAGGTCAAGAAGAGAAGAAGTACAGCTAGGGGAAATATAGGTAGCAGAAAGGGTAAGTATATGCAAATTACATGAATCTGCAATAGCTAAAAGTTTTTTACTGCGTAGATCGTTTTTTAATAAGCAAGTATTTAAATCGCCTATTAAGATTGAGTGGTTGCATAAAGGTAGTATTTAAGCTACTGACATTTAAACATACGACATAAACAACAAACTACCTGATATGAATATTCTCTTAACCAAAATTGCTTGGGAGAATTAAAATGCCGCGTGTGTGGTCAGCTCCAGCGCAAGATCAGACTCGGTTTCCTAAAGGAGGCCCAGTTTAAGCGACTGAGGTGACTGCTTATGGTGACGAATCGGATTTGGAGGAGGATAGAAGTTCCTCGGAAGGTCTCTGGCCGCCTGGTAGGCCACGGGGCGATGCTTCTTAGGTGCAGGTGACTTTCGGTGTTCCTCACGTGGTATGGTGCCTGGGTGATTCATTGGAGGATGAGGTTCTGAACCACATGCAGGATTCTTCGTTGAAGAGAACTGTTGAGTTTCTTTTCAGAAGAACTGCCTTCCGAAACGGTGCACAGCGGGACAGAATGAGTAGCTTAAGTATACTAAATCTAGGCTTTTTAAACTAAAAAGTGATGTTTTATATTTGATGTGATGTACGACACGATGCCAGAAAGTCAACAATCGAAACTAGGTAAGTAGTTCAAATAACAATTTATATATTAACTTTCGAATACGAAAATTTTCTAAGTGATTTTTCAAGGTTTGAAACCTTGGTGTAAAATGGTGTGAAAAGTTCAGAATTAGTGTAAATAGTGTTTATTCACTTAGATTTAGTATATACAATACATTTTGAACTAAGAAATCTGTTTTGAAAAATTCGATTTGTATAAAGATTTTTTACGTCTACAAAGCTTAGGTGGATTTCTAATATACGAAAGTAAGTATGTTGTACCTTTTCAGTTTCCACTGCGGGTCTCGTGGAAATTGGTGTCAAACGTTCGGGTTCTGAAAGGCCTTCAATATGATAAACGACCCGCGGGGGTGCGGGGGATGGGTGCAGGTAAAAAGTACCAAAAACCGAACTCTACAGTTTTTCACCCAGTTTTTTATTGAAATTGAAAGACACTGCAGCTCCCTGAGATTTATATGACTTCTTCACAACACTCGGGTTAATGATGTCTAGCTTGTCTCATCTCATCACTGACAGTGACATCAAATTTCTCTCCTCCTGCCAACGTATGCTCAAATGTTTAAAATCTTGCGCCGTAGTCAAAACCCACTTCTGGTAACTTATTTGCCAGCCCAGATTATCCAAATGCCGCACAGCTTCCGCAGCTTGCAGGCGTAACTTGGACTGCTCTTGATTGACCAAAAGGAAGTCATCCAGATATACTAGAACCCGACAACCTTTTGCGCGCAAGGCCGCCAGTATGTCACGAAAGACAATAGATGCGGAGCTGAAGCCAGGCCAAATGGTAGCTAGTAACTGATTTTCATAAAGTGCCTGTGAGACCTCGCACTTGTCAGGTGGAAATAAGCGGTCGAAATGTTCAGTTTTATTATCCAGTCTCGTGGTTGGAGAAATTCTGGGACCATAGCATCAGATATGTCGTAAATACTTTGCGCTTATAAATTTGGTCAATTCCCGAAACCCATAAAAGCGATAAACTCAATGCATCGTTGGAAATCGGACGGATTGAGCCATCGCTTCTCTGCCGTAGATAAACTTTTGAAATGAAATTTTCCGCAAGCTAATTGTAACGTTTGTTCTGATAATTTATATGACCTAGATAAAATAACGAAACTATTTAATTGTTTTGAAAAGATTGTTTGGATTTAATTCTGAGGGATAAGTATGAGCCCAGTTAATTATACCTTGCAACCCGAATTGTGATACTTCCCTTCGTTGCAATAAAGCATAAGTAGTGGCAGCCATTATCTCCTTATTAGAGACTGAAAAATCTTTGCCTTGGCTTAAACAATGCATATCGTCGTTAATTTATAAGCTACAAAACCCCGGAAAAGAGAGCATGTCTGTCAATGCTTTTGAATAACGAATATGGGACCATGCGAGTGTGCATACTCTTTCTGCTTCCTGGTAGGTGGCTCTCCATCTCTGGACACGTGTTGCTGTCACACGAAATTGAGGATAAATTTTCTGGATTGTCATCCTTGTCGACTGCCGGTGCACGCGATGTGGCTGAACGACAAGCCTCTGAAGCCTCTGGGCCTCCAGAAGAATCCCCGGCGTATTTGTTTGGTGGTGAATTCATCGCGAAAATAACTACGCACGCACATTGAATTCCGTTTTATTCCGTTCCAATGCTTCGAAAAATTCGGCGGAAAATAGGAAACAGACTGTCTTAGAGTACTATATTCCCTCTGCATGCCCTACTATTAGCGTGAAGCTGTTTTGTTTATTTTGAAAACAGCAACAAACCCGAATATATAAAAAGCGTAATATAAAGCCACCTATATATTCAGTTGACTAAGGTTGTCGTGGCGCGTGGCTCAATATCGATCTCAGGTCAAAACATTAATGATTTTTTGTTCTTATAGGTACACAAATTAACAGCTTTGATTTAGTACAAAAATTTGATCAATCAGTAAGTTTTGTTTTTCAGTTATTAACGTTAACGTTAGTCATAGTCTTAAAGATGAGAACGTATAGTTTAGTTGTCAGTGCACGTGGATGGTTTCCAACTAAATAAAAAAAATTATACGCTTTTCTTAATAATTATTCCTCTATTCTAAAGGAGACTGAAACAATTTCATATATTTTAGGGCCCAGAATTTAAGGAGATGAAAATGGTATGATTTAATAGCTTCAGGTACATCATTCCTTTTCATTTCTGAAAATTCTGTCAATTTTGGCAAGCCGAGAGCTGAGTTATTAGAAATTTGGTAAAAAGCAATCAATATCCATAGCGTGACGGTCGTTAGATCCAAAAGATTTTAGTGTCCACTAAGAAAGTAAGAGTCGTAATAAAGTAGAAAACAAACGGGAAAGTACTCAAAAAGAATCGAAACGGACGAAACGATTAAAGCAAAAAATTAAAAAAAAATCATTAAATAAGATGTCAATGGCAATCAGCTGTCAATCTGTCATTTAAAATATCGCACGCTTTATAAAAAAAAGAAATAACGCAAAATTGTTGATTTTTGAGAATTGGCGTTTAAAGTTTTTCGTTTCATCCTCATCAACGTCAGTGATGGATAAATATAAATTGGTTCATATTTTGACGAAACAAAATGTATCTAGGATAAAGTTTAATACGAGTAATATTAAGACCCCACAAGATATAACTTTGGCGCGATAAATAATTATGTAATCAGGGAAGAAAAATGTTTTGATTTGTTTCACTTTATCATTAAATGTTTGTTTTATAATTAAAATAAAGATTTAACATAAACATAAGTGTCACAGTTTGACAATAAGAAAATTTTAAAAATGTGACATTGTTGCTGTTATCTCACTTTATTACTTTATTACCTTTGACCGTTTTTCATAAGAAGTTCTAATATTACGTTTTTTAATAATTATTCCTACAATATTATATCGGTTTCGAAATAAAACATATGTTCTATTATTTCTAATTTTTATTATTTATATTAATCAATGAAAACTTTCTACAATATTAAATTTAAAAAAAAACTACTTTTAAAAAACTTCGTCCCGTAATCATCATCATCAGTCTTAAACTGTAATAAATCATTACAATAAAATAATACACAATAAAATAATACTTTGCAATTGTGCCATAAGGACAAGTTGTACCTGCCGGTCCGGTCCCGCGGCTGACCGCTGGTCGGGCTTATAGCTCCTTCATGTATATTAACGTGGCAAATTACTATACTCGTATTTAATATCTTATCTTTATCTTCTTATTGTGTATGTGGACCTTGCTATTTGTTACGACTATATATTTAATATTTAAAAGACAATATAATATTGTGATAACACCCATACACTGTATTTTACTTAGTTTATCATTACTTTTGGATCACCCCTCGTATTTTACGCGTGAATTTATAATAAAGCGAAGTAAGTCGATCTATGATTCTGTTATAAATCTAAAATGTGTTTTCTAAGTATACTTGCAAATATATAATATCGACAAATAATAAATACCGATTATAATATAAATTATAAGTACTATGTCCAAATGTTTCATTAATAAGCGATGTTTTGATTATATAGAGTAATAAAACCAACAATAACCATTTTTGTAAAAAATATATGACGCACCTGTTATTAATAAAGATATACAATATATATTAATTCGTTCGGGTCGTTTTTCTTGAGTCATCGCTGGCACAACACTGAGTGTATCGTTTAATTGGTTGCAACTTGTTCACTTGAGTTAGTAAGAAAGAAAGGGACGATCTTTTATTTCCCTCATATTGGTTCAAATCTAACGGCAGTTAAAGCGTACCTATTCTTATTACCGTAATATTGCGTTTTATGATTAAATAACAGAAACAGCTACTTTTAAGTAATTTCTTCATTTGATGAAGCGTGCGATATGATTGATTTTAATCGATTCAAAATTAATTTCTGTTTGTTATTTCAGTAATTTAATTAACATATTCTTTAAAATTATACTGTAATTATATGCAATAAGTGAGTTAAAATGCTTGGACTTAATTGAAATAGACATATAATTTATTTTAATTTTTTTTTATGGAAAGAGGAAAGCTGAAACGAGCGTTCTGGTCACCTGATGGTAAGTGATCACCACCGCCCACGACCCCGTGTATCACCAGAGAAGCTACAGGTGCGTTGCCAACCTTTGAGGTGGAGGTAGACGCGCTTTTTGAAGGCACCCATGTCTAATCGACCTGGAAACACTGCCGCAGCTAGGGCATTCCACAACTCCGTGGCGCGTGGAATTTCCTACGAAACCGCACAGTAGTGGAGTGCCACGTATCCAGGTGGTCTGGATGATATTTAAGTTTGTAACGTACTGAGCAGTTAGAAAATCCGGCGGCAGGTAACAGGTCAAACAGTTCTTCAGAACACTCACCATGATAAATGCGATAGAGAACGCAAGCGAGGAGACGTTTCTACATAAAGCCAAAGTGTCAAGCCTTTCACAGCTCATTGGGTCCTTAATGATTCATACGGCTTTACGTAGTATGCGAGCAAATCAAAATGATACTGGGGTCCACCAGCCCAGACATGAGAACAGTACTCCATATGAGGCCGAACCTGGGCCCTATATCGGTTCAGTCGGTGTTTCGGCGTAAAGTACCGTCTCGCTCTATTGATGACCCCCAGTTTCTTCGAGGCCAACTTGGCATTGCTTTCCAGATGATCGCGATACTGGCAGTCACATTAAGACCCAATACGCTGATACTGGGCGCGGCTATAAGGGGAGTGTTCTGAAAGACTGGCGATACGAAAAATGGGACTTTCTTATGGTTAACAAACAAACTTGTGCGCAAAATTGTACCAATTTCCTTTCACCCCATGAGGAAACATTCTCGAGGGATGCCTCAACAGAAAATACAAGTTTATTTCGGCACTGTTCAGCGTTTTCCCAAGAAAGACTTGCGCGGCTGAAGAAAACAGCGTCCACCGTGCTATCATCTGCATAGCAATGAATACTAGAATTTTACTACAACAGTGGGCCAGGTAAACCAGAAGACCACCGGTTGAGCGACCACGGCTTAAGCCATATTGGTCATTAATCAATCGGTGATCCTCTAGATAAGCCAAGAGCTGGCTATTGATGATGCTATCCATGACTTTTGAGAGTAGGGGGGTCATAGCAATAGGCCTGTAGTTAGATGTATCTGAACCTTTCTCCGGAATCGGGTGGATAAGAGCGTTCTTCTATGAATCTGGGACTACGCCGACTGATTAAGAGTGCCAAAACAAACGCGCTTGCACCGGTGTCAGCTTTGTGCGCATTAAAATCGCCGAGTATCACGACCTCAACAGAAGGGGTCTGTGAGAGCATATCGTCGAAGGCCGGTTGCATGTGCTCCATGAGCCGATTTGTTTCCGCATTACCCCAGTGGGACCTGTAAAGGCATGCGTAGACGCGGGCACGGTCGTCCAAGTCAACACGGAGCCATATAGTTGACATGTCTACGATCCCGACCTTCAAAATTGGCAAGACGACGGAAATTTAGGTTCTCCCTTACGAACACAGCGACCCCGGCATGAGGCATAACGTTGTGTTCTGTTTTGTAGCCGGGATACTGAAGGTAGGCTGTGTCGCTCGGCCGGGAAATTTGTGTCTCCATCAGGTATAAGAAGGCCACCCGTGCCATCTCCAGATGGTGGTGGACGGTATTCAGGTTGGAATGTAGACCCCTGATGTTACTAAAGTCCACGTTTAGCCTAGTAGGGGTTGCCGTCGAGCGTACGTCTCATTTGCCTTGTTTGCAGTTTTGTCTTGTGCGCGGTACTGTGCCGTCCCCAGAGTTCGAAGGGTGGCCTGAGCTTGAGGATTCAGGGAGGGATTCTCCAGCACCGGTGGTGCTAGTACCCTCCTGGGGTAGTTCCTTTGTAAGTGCCACTTTCATATTCCAGGGAGAGGTGGGGGTTGGGCCCCGGAGCCTGGCATTACCTAATGCGAAACGCAGTGACATAAAGTTACCACTTAACCCCGGTTTTAAATGCCGGGGGTGGTAATGATCCGGTCGAGTCTGCCCATGAGTGTCATTGCTGGCGACGTGACTCTACCACACGTACTTTAGTTGCCTCTTAAGACACCTTCTGTACCAGGGTGATCCTATTCTAGGCCGGGATCACATGGCGGGAAAGTTCTAAGTTTAGGATCTAAAACAACTTTTCTCATTTTTCTCGCTTCAAGATTGTGAATTAAGCTGATTTTCGGTATTCTGAAATTGAAAATAATTATAATTTTTTAAACCATACGTCAACTGCTTACAAAAGTTTCCGTCTCCTTTGGACCCCTTTTAAAAATGTAAAAAATAGTAATTAAAAACATTATCTGTTGTTAATGATAATATTAAGTAGTTCTTAATTTAAAGTTAAAGTTCTAGGGCTTATAATTTTTTTGTATTTTATCCGAAATAGTCACACACTAATTTTTGGCTCCTAATCCTTACAGTAAATGAGTTATGGGAGTAACAACTCTTAACCTCTAAGCTTATTTCATTCCGTGGGTATCCATGACCTTATTATTACGGACTGCTAAGAAAGGCTTATGTTATTATGAAGGGTTATGTATGTATTATTCTTTATTACCTCAAGATATCTCCAGAACCGCTAAACGGATTTACATAATTGAGATATCGTTAGGTACGTTTTAGCAGCCCAAGAGTTCTTAGATAGGGGACAGTAACAAAAATATCATGGCGGCTATGGGACGCCATTTTACTAAGTGATAAAAAAAATTTTAGTTTCGAATACCACAATAAGTGTATCAAGAGCTCAATACGAGGATTTGAGAAAAGTATATCATGACTATTATTACTATAATTAAACCTAACTAAAAAGTGAGTTTTATGCAGTCGAGGATTTTGTTTTTTTTTTTTCAAATATCTTTTCCTTGTTTTTGTTTTTTTCTGAATTTTATGAGACTTTATAAATTGTAAAAAATATTCCACCACATCGTTTTTTTTTATCTTAAAGCATAAATAGCTACCGTAGCTAATTAATATGTACCTAATATACATAATTTTAATAGAAGTCAATTTATAGTGTGGTATACAAAAGTGTCCTCAAAAACTAAACTTTAATTTTCATACCATTTATAATGCTTTAAAAGTTCAGAAAAAAATAATAATAATGCGAATAAGACAAAGATTCTGGTATTTGAAAGAAATGAAGAAAGGACGGAATACAAGACAGTGTAAATGGTAAGAAAGAAAGGATATTGGAACACGTGAATGAGGTGGTATATTTTAGAAGTATGTTTAGTAGAGATGGAAGATACGAGATTGATGCGGGAAGACATATTGCTGCTGGTAACAGCTTTAGCCTTCACAATGCAGTGTTGGTACCAAGGCCATTATACGGCAGCGAAACGTGGGTATTACAGAAGAAAAATGAAAGAAAGAGGAATGCTGTGGAGATGCGAGTCCTTCGTGGGATATCAAAGTCAGCTTAGCTGATCGAATCCGTGATGGCGAGATACATACAAAATGGCAGGTGCTAGCGAGCATGTCGCATCGGCGGTAAAAGAGATAGGGAGAGACCTCAGTTAACCTTCGAAAACACAGTATCAAATATATTGGAGGAGGTCACGTAAAAAACATGAAGACCTCCCGGAGGGTATGTATGAATGCATTGAAGACAGTGGAATAAGCGAAAGCAGTATTCCGAGACCGAAGCGTTTTGCGCTCCGTTCTCTATGACTACCGCGCTAGGGATACAGCGTGAAACTAAGTAATATATAATAATAAGCTCATGGATAGCCACATTTAGTAAAAATTTTATAAACATATCTTCAATAGATACTGAGAAAATAAACTTTATCGTCAAGGGTTCTTACTCCCTTAACTCCGTAAGAGTTAGAGGGAAGAAAATGGGTGTGTCGCTTTGGAATAAAAAGCAATACATATTAAAAACAATTCATTAGAAATTGCTTGTGCAGCTAGACGGAGTCTTTTAATTATAGGTTCCCTCTGCCTAACACGGAAAACAACGTGACGCTAAAAAGATAACATTTTAGCTAATACAAATATTTACTAGATAAACATAAGATTTAGCCATATAAGAAATTTTGCGGTAACATCAATTTCACTTCGTTCCAGACTCAGGACGAATACACATTGATATCAAAAAAAGACCGTAACTTCATAAACATGCATTATAATAAACATTGCGGGTCGATATCCCAACCGTTGCTGGTGCAGAGGCGGGTCACAAACATTACTGATTCTAAACAACTGAGCGAGGAGAACTTATCATATTATAGAAACAAATTGTGGCCGCTTGGAATTGTGTTATATGGAATTAAAAATGAACTTCGTAAGTTAATTTACTATTTTTAATAGCTTCACGCTGCATCCCGAAAATAGCGAGGCAGGTAGATGGAAACCAGTTTTAAAACACTCCGTTTGCCACATACCCTCAAATTTTCGAGCCATTTCGTGTTCAGTGGCGAAACACAACGCCGCGCTTTGTTTTGTTACCATCGTGAAGAAATGAAAATAATTCAGTTCTCCAAATAATGATCGACACTACAACCGTCGCGTTTGTCATCAAATTGTAAAACATAAATCCGAGGCATTGCATGTTCAAACTACAGCCGTTGTGCTTTTCTTTCTTATTCCGCTATAACATAATAATTGAGCGAAGCGAGCGTAGCGCTCCACTGGAGACTTCTTACACTCTTTGTCACCAATAGTCTCCCAAACGGTTTGACCGATTGAGATGAAAATTTGCAAACATAGATATGACCACGTAGATGTATTTAGGCAATAAAAAAAATTAAATTTAATGGACTTGAGGAATAATCAAGTAACAAATTTCCCCATAGGATTACATGGACAAAACATTTAGAACATTTAGAAAACAATTGATGCTCGCTTCGCTCAACAGGTGAACACTACCAAAATTTTGCGAGCGCAGAGAGTCAAAATTGAGGTCTGGTTTGCGCCCCTAGTCATTTACTGTAGATTGTATTTCTTTTTCACTGATAATACAGGAACCACCCCTAGCTATGAAAGTCTTAAGGAATCCATAGCGCTAATAGAACTGTCCACTTGCGTGATATTCCAAGAGTTCGTTCCTGATGATGAATTAGAAGCAAAAAGCTACATTTGGTTTGATGATGAGGGCATTGATATGCCAAACCTTGGATTTTTTGAAGGGAAACAGGTAAAGGATTTTTTTTATATATATAATGTGTAATAATAAGAATGAGATGAGTGTGTGTTGGCACACAAGCGTGCGACTGTAAATGCAACTGGTTATGGGTCCGATTCCAACTCGGGGAAATGATTTATTTGCATGTCTCGGGAATGGTAACAAGACAGCGCGAATGAATTCCGCCACTCAAGTTCTAATGTCTGGGGAATCGTGCAGTGCATAGGGAACCTGCAGTCTTAACACTGGGTTCCCTCTGCTTATCCTGTTATTTGAAGATGAAGGTATATAAATGTGGACTATTTTTTACAGCAAATAAATTTGAGTGCCTTCGTCCACGGTGTTGCCGGCCATCACAATCATGTTGCAAACAATCTTATGAGGATACTCGGTGTACATATGATGTCGAACAGATACGATAGAGACAATTATATTGTCGTTAACTGGGGTAATGTGGAAAGCGGTGAGTTATTGCAGTATGTGCAGAGGAATATTGTGGCAAGACACTCCGTTTCCTACTTTGTACCGAATTTTCATTGAGTGTAGAGTGGCGAAACTCAATGCCACACTTTGCCATGTCACCAGAGAAAGGAAATGATTATATATATAACTAGCGGCC
>DWGR01003506.1:0-12099 GCA_018247715.1 Heliconius burneyi | reverse complement strand
CGATACCTCGCAACGGTATAGGCCGGATGATTTCAATGTCACCGGATGCAGTACAACTTTTTTATCATCGGATTTTGAGAGCTAAAATAAAATTTATTATTAAATAGTAATAATTTTTTTTAGAAAACGCATAAAAAATTCCAAGAGACGTGATTTCGAATCCCATTGTGTTCAATTTTTTTGTACTTTTTACCTTTGCTAAATAAAAAGCATATACAAAGTATTAAATACATTTTTCTTAAGATATTTCTACTTCTATATGAATTGTTTTTAAGCGGATGTTACCTTTAACAATATGGCTGTAATCTTAAATACAGCCAGTGAAACATGTTTGATAAAAAAAAAATCGGTGGATTGAATAAATACAAATATTTGTAACGATAAATAAACGTACGAGCTACAACGTAGCGATACGTAGGTAAGTAGCTGCTACGCCAGATTACCATCGGATATTTAGATATTTTGTTTTAGATATTATGTGTGTATTTTTTATATGAATATCTCGAGTATATAAATAATTTTTATATTATATATTTTACTCCACGATATATAAGTATTTATAATGGAAGGCTGAGAGAAACTTGTATCGACAAATACTCTGTTTTCTATTATTCCGCCCAATTTTCAAGACATTGCGTATTGAGTAACTCAACACGGGGCTTTGGCTTTTTAGCAGAGCGAGGCAAGGAAAATAATTCATACCCCCGAGTGGGATTCGGGCCCACGACCGTCACACTTACAGTCAGACGCTCCAATGCCAATGCGCAACGACGACCTCTAAAATTATTAACATTAGAAACACGATGTTTTGAATTATTCCAAAAAAAATTATAAATTGAAAATTTTAAACTACACTGAAAAATTTAAGTAAATTATTCAAATAAAATATTTTATTCATACGTCGAAGTGTCTACACATTATCATAACATTTTCGTACATACGGGATTTGAATACGTGATCTAAAAGAACTACTATGATATAGACTGATTAATTTCCTTACGTAGTATTATTAATAGTTTTTTTTTATCTTTTATAGTAACCACGTTACGACTGTTACCATATCTTCAACAGAAAATTATTGAAAAACAATATTAATTACTAATTATTAAATAAATATAATTAGTGAAGTACAAACAGTATGAGTAACGTTTTATAACATTATAATAAGTAAACAATATATTTCTTATACTAACAATGTATTTGAAATACTATAAGATTTTCATTTTTAATATAACAAGAAATATAAACATCGTTGATAATATCCTTATTTTCTTAACTGTTTATACAGAAGCGTATTTATTTATTTTCCTTCTATGTAAAGATGTGCTGAAGACCAAATACGTTTAGTCTATAAAAATAGACCATAAAAGAAATCAGAATTATATACTTATAGAAAAGAACACTTTCTATTATTTTCTTATCACCATTACTCTTCATATATAAATATTCGCTACCTCATGTAGCGCTACATTGGTGACGCCGTAGTGTTACCTTTTATTCCAGAAAATGGAAGTTTCTCCTAAAACATATTATACTGTAACTTGAAAACAGTATACGAGTATGTGAAGTCGTCATAACGTCGAAATATTTCAGATGGTACAAAATACTACATAAATATTTATCATAAAACTTTTAAAAGTATCATTTAGATTTATTGATATATATGTCACCGTAAGATTATAAAAACCATAACCATATGCCATAATCGTAGTTCATAATTTTATTCGCGAAATTATAAAGTATCGAAAAATTGTAAAGTCTGTAAGTGCTGGCCCTGATTGGCCCCTAATTACACTGATATACGTTGTGGTTACAGGGCTAAGAATGGTGTCAATAAAATGAGACTTTATTTTTTATGTGATATACAGTATATTCTAAAGTATATTAGAAAATTAAAAAGTAAACATTTAAGAATTAGGATTATATATACTGTGACTATGGTATTTATGTACTAGCACTTCCACAGATAGACGGATGTTTTAGTGCAGGTTCCGTCAGGTTACGTTAAATTTAAAAGTTTCTTATTTAACCTAAGATGCACTTAAAAGTCGCCTAATCTGTAGCTGTAGTGGAGCTAGTACATAAATGATATTTTTTACTGTTTACATATGTTGAGCCTACTGCAGTATTTTTTTAACTCTATCGTGAATTTTTGCAATTGTCAATGTCAGTTCACAAATTATCAATAGATTATAATTTTGCGTTTAGCGAATGCGTAAAATTGTGAACTGACGGTTTTTATAATCTTCCAGTGATATATACATGTCAGTAGTGTGTGCTAAAAGAACCTACCATCCGCCGTTCTAGTTACGGGAAATCAAACGAGAAATATAATAGATATTAAACAGAAAATCCTAATTTATTAATTCAAGAAATATTTTATTAATCAATCAGCCGAGCAATCAAAAGTAAACACGAAGTAAAATTAAAAAATAATTTTTGCATTACATAAAAAAACTTTTCCTCGTGACCCTAAAGATCTCTCTGATAAAAAATCCAAATTTCTTGCTAATTAAACTTAAATGTAAGCAGTTCATAATTCATTAAGCAGAAATTACGACAAACAAATTGTTTACGTAGCTTTGAGCTCATTTAACCTTCTTAACTCCTCGAGTGCTTCTTAGTAATACGATTTAAAGAATATACTTACGTCGACTTTGATCCCTTCAACTTTATAAGAGTGTTTCGGCGGCTCATATTTAGGCATGTATCGATAGAACTCTTCATTATCTCTGTACCATTTCACGGAGTAAAGTTTGTCGTCGCCCAATTCGTAATCGCAGTCTAACTGCGCTTGTTGACCCCTCAGCCGATGCGAAGGGATCGACACACGAACTATCCTTAGTAATAAGGATTCTGTAACAAGAAAATTAATCTTCTCAAGGATACTTCACTTTTCTTTGCACATTTATTATACGAGATCCCCAATATTAGTACCCGCCTTCGAGTAAAAGGCGAGTGTGGTTTTTATGTACGATAATAATAAAATATAGAGTGAGGTTATGTCCATTTCTTTCTTCATGTGTTTTTATATTGTATTTATTTAATATGTGTATTTTATTGAATGTAATAGAATATATTAGTGCTAGATGCTTATAAGAAATATAAAATTACTAAGTATTTACTAGTTGTATGTAGTTAATAGCTATTTTATATAAGTATCAAATCAAAAATGTTAATGTTAAATAAGAGCCAACTTAAATGTTAATTGTTGTTGTTAACCGACTAAATAATGGTAAATCTATGGATATGTGCTGAGTTCACTCAGAATAAAATTCAAGCTCTAAATTTGACGTAATTTACATTTAAAAAAAATGTGCGAAATTTTTTGTACGTAGACTGACTGATAGGTGTTCGAGCTATGATGGATTCAAAAGTAGCTTGAAATGGCTCGTGTAAAGTATACATTGCGCGTTTCCAGAGTGACGAGAGGAGGGCAAAAAATATATTTATGGATGAGTGAGAGGTAAGAGCGGCAGTTGGAGACCTCAGTTTGCCTTGCCCAAAACATAGTGACACTGTAAGGTACTACAGATACTAGAAGGTCATATTAAAAGCATGAGGACACCCAGAGGGCATGTACTCGTACATATGTGCGGATTGATGACAGTGGATGAAGCAAAAAATATAAGTAAAGACTCTAGTCTTTAGCTCAATTCTCTCTAATTATTCCGCTAAGAATAGAGCGTCAAGCTGCAAAATGAATTTTTCTGAGGTTGTTTCTTCACCGTATTTTAATATATATATAATTTCAACGGGCAGAAATTGCACCTGTTCAAGACTATATGAAAAATAACATATTTATAAATTATATTTTATGCTAAATATTTCATCTATTTTTATTTGTTACATAAATTAAAGCCTTATTTTTTCAACGATAAAATATTAGACTTATGAACCAAGTACCAAGACTCCATTCTTTACATTACACCTGAAATCGAGACTTTGTGTCTTAAGTAACGGAACTCAACGCAACGCCCTAAATAACCAAAAAAGCGGAGAAATTATTAAACTTTCTTTTCAACATTTAATTTAAGAGGATTGAGTCTACAATCACCGCGTTCACGATCAGACGCTGACCCACTG
This sequence comes from Heliconius burneyi, assembly GCA_018247715.1. Lineage (NCBI taxonomy): Eukaryota > Metazoa > Arthropoda > Insecta > Lepidoptera > Nymphalidae > Heliconius > Heliconius burneyi. Next base: position 8,013 of record DWGR01003506.1, on the reverse strand, counting down.
GGCCGTGATAACTACATATAGATATTTATTTTCAAGTAATTAATAAAAATTGATATGATGTTCATTTTAACGTTAATTTTTCTGTATCTTCCAAGGATAAATTTGTATATGTACAGTTAAACAAATGTGCCTATATTAAAATATTCCTTGAAAAATTTGGTTACTACTTTTTTTTCAGCTTCACACTGTATCCCGCACACAGCAGGGTAGGCAGGGGGAACCTAGTGTTAAAACACTCCGTTCCCCACTTTCTGCCGTATTCTGGAGGCATTGCGTGTTGAATGGCAGAACTCAACGCCGCGCTTTGCCTTGATGCCAGAGCGAAGAAATGAAAATATAAATTTAAATAAATATTTTATTTCTTCGAATGGGAATCGAATCCACAACCAGTCGATTTTACAGTCACACCTTGTGCCCCTGCGCCATAACTGGCGTCAAACTAACTACTTCAGTATAATAAATAAATCAATATTAACTAATAATAATAATAACCTTATAACTTTCTACAACGTTCAGTGGTTATTTGTATGAACTGGTGAATTATCAAATTGTGTGGTAAACCAAAATGAACTTTCCATAACGTAGGTGATTGCATAAGTTTGCAATAATTACCGATTCGATGTAGCTAGTCTAGTACATTATCATCGATTTACAAACTTATTCTGGAAAGTTACACTTCATTGCTAACTTACATCCATAGCTTTAGGACTAAAGTTGTAAATGGATATGCCAAATGAGAACCAATTTTCAGTGAATAAAATTAGTAAGTAAGATAAGATTTTTTGAATGATTTTCTGTAACTAATATATTTTATTATTGAATCCGTCGTGGCGCAGTGGGACAAGGGTGTGACTGAAAAACGTGACGATTATGGGTTCAACTCCCACTCGAGAATTAAATATTTAATATTTTCAATTTTACGCTCTGGTAAATTGCAATGGAAAGCGCGGCTTTGAGTTGCGCCACTCAACAGGCAATGCCTCGAGAATTCGGCGGTAAGTCGAGTTTGGATTGTTTGAAATTGAATGCATTAGATAAAAAAAATGCATTAGATAAAAAAAAACAAACATGTTTTTATATTATAACAGTGTATCAATGGTATCTAACTAATAGCATTTTTGTAAATCCGTCGCTTGCATATTTCTTAGGTATATTTGGGGAACTTAAAGTTATGTAGTAAGAAAATAGATTTCCCTAGCTGCCCAACCCAGAAAAAAATAATCTTTTTTACTATTAGTTTTATTGTATTATGTGGGACAGAGAGACACTCCTATATTTTATTTTACATTGATATTACTAGTTTACTATTATATAATTACTAAAATGCTATATTACTAGTTCTAGGCCCTAGGGGATTTCCACATTGTACATTGTACATCCATACCAATGGGACGAAGCAGTGGAATGACGTTTACTGATGTTAATTTAACGCTTTATGCACAATATATTCATGCCTAACTGCTTCATTGGTTTATTAGCTAGCTAAATGGCCGCAGATTTTGGAATTCTAGTTTACAATTTTGAACAAAGCTGAGAACTGTTACTATTAATGTCTATGTACTTATTAAACTACTGATATTCATAAATTCTATATAATTTTTCTATTTTTGGATTTATTTTTTTACACTGCTATACTAATAAGCTAGCGTGAAGTCGTTTTTTTAATTATTATTAAATAATTAAAAAAACGACTTCACGCTGTATCCCGCACACAGCAGGGTAGGCAGAGGGAAGCTAATGTTAAGACGCTACGTTCCTAAGTTTCCACCGGATTCGGCAAGCATTGCGTGCTGAGTGACGGAACTCAACGCCGCGCTTTGCCTAAACACCAGAGCGAAGAAATGGAATATTAATTGCTTATTACAGTCTGAGGAGAACGTCAACACCGGTATATTGGCCGAAAAATTTCAATGTTACAATCCCAATAATAACTAAAAATTAAAATTTCATGTCGCATGCTTTAACTTATAGATTATTTTTATGCAAGCTCGACCCATATTTCTAAAATAAGACGACAGACAGACAGAAATTTAAAAAAATATGGATTACTATTTTTCATTAATGTAAGTGATTTTATCCGTAAAAATATTTTGTACAACAACATATTTTTATTCACTCTTTTATTATAGTACAGTAAATAAATATTCCAAGAACTCGCCATCGCCCTTTCAACAAAAAGTTCACAAAAAAGCGCATAATAGTTTATACAACATGCTTGCATTTTCAAATGTCAGTGTTGCGCCATTCTCATAATATGACTTTATATCATACTAATGTGTTGCGCCATCCTCATAATATAAGTATTGGAAAATAAAAATAAGTTTGAGCACCAGCCCGAACGGTCACTGCAAGCCCAGGTTCAAATCCCGCAGGGGACGGACGAGCCGCTAACGACTTTCTTTCAAGCAGCCACGTAGTGCTGGCAATTCTCAGGGACAGAGTACCCTCTTCCCTACCTAGCTGGTTTTGCTGTAAAGGCCAGTAGGGAAGCAATAACCTCATGTTAAAAAAATATGTAAAATTGGCTCCTAAGTAAAATTACAAGCTTATGACTGAAAGATCTGTTGGTAAATAGTATATCTTGCTTCCTTTATTTCCCCAGAGCTTAGGTTGGGTCGGGCCCCACAGTCATTTAGAGTGAGTAAACACGGGCATGAAAGCCAGATAACTTATAATAAAGTCGTACAATTTAATCTTTGAAAGGCAAACTTGGAGCATCACGACGTGGAAATAATTGTACCAGTTCAAATTTTGTTTAACAATTAGCTGGAATGGACCCCAGTTGTTTCAGTTGGTATCTTGTTATGATAACGTTATAGTAATATTAACTTCAATTTCTCTTTACTTTACTGTGAACGTGGCTATGGATGAACAAAATTAGCTACAGTGGATAGTTGCATAAATTTGCTTTGGATGTGCTAAATACAAACTCACTATATTTATAAAAAAAAAACCTTTACGCTTTATCCCGCTACAGCAGGGTAGGCAGAGGGAACCTAGTGCTAAGACACTCCGTTCTCCATTTTCTGCTGAATTCTGGAGGCATTTCGTGCTAAGTGGCAGAACTCTATTCAAACAAAAGCTCATAGGCTGTGCTTTGCCTCGAAAGCAGAGCGTAGAAATGGAAATATAAACGTAAATAAATATTTCACTTCCTCGAGTGGGGAACGAACCCACAACCGTTGTGTTACAGATTAAGCCGCTGCGCCATGACATCCTCAGTTTTAAAATCAGTTAATAAACTTTACGTTTCTATTTATTTGTTTTTTTTTTTTTCAACTTCATGCGACAGAGTTGGCAGAGAAAGCCTAGTGTTGAGAAACTCCACTCGCCACTTTCCGATGAATTATAGAGGTGTTGAGTGGCGGAACTCAATGCCACGCTTGGCTCTACACCAGAGTGAAAAAATAAAATATTAAATATTTAATTTCCTTGGTTTGGAATCGAATTCAAAACCCATCGTGTGTACAGTCACACTTTGTGCCCCTGCCTGCGCTACGACTTAAAGTAAAGGAAAGTAATACATTACCTAAAATTCTACACGTGTTTCTTTACAAATAAAATAATTTCAAAAGCAATTATAAAAAAAGATGATTGCGAATTGAAAATGTATAAATTATTTGCGAAACGTAATATTTATTACTTTATTATTCCAGAGTACTCTCTGGAACAGAGAGTATCTATATCAGATGTATTTTAATAAACATCATTTGTGATTCCCACAGCCTTGATGTAGCTTTATAATATCTTAACAACAGAATAAATGTTTAAGTAAATATGTACCTTAAAATACGCGCCTTAGAGAGGTAAGAAGTCCTTACTCAGTCCAGAGGTTAAAAGCAAAAATGCAAAAATAGTGATATGGTAGCTATTTACATACTCGTAGTAACTCTATTTTTTATAATATTATCTACCACTCAAGTTAGTAAGGGTTACTTTTAGGTAAAAATGGAGACAGAGTGACTTCTCCCAACGATCTCTCTAATACATGTATCGTTATCGTTATACGGGCAAAATGCAGAAATTGTTATAAAAAATTGTATAACATTGCAAAATACGGAAAATGTAACAGTATTTTACATTTCATTCACAACGGAATATTACTTTCTACACAATTGGAACAAAGCTTACATAAATAGAAAGCACGAGCAGGCGCAGTAAGACAATGTGGTCGATCTGATAATATTATTATTTTGGCAACTTTTGAAGCCTCGAGGTAACATGGAGTTGGTACAAATACGTAATACGCACATACAGATGTAACCGAATTACTTTAAATTACTTTTTCATACTCACAAATATCACATTTAACTTCGTTAACAAAACTTTTACTAAAATAACAATTACTTTTAGGGTTCTTTAGCTTAACAGGAAAAAACAGAACCCTTATGGGATAACTTTTAAGTCTTTTTTACAATTTGTCTTCACGCTTTTAAGGATAAGCAGAGGGAACCTACAAAAGTAGCGTTAAGACACTTCCCCTAATTCTGGAAGCACTGTATGTGAGTGGCGGAACTCAACGCTGCGCTTTACCAGAGCGAGGAACTGTAAATATTAAATATTTTATTTCGTCGATTGGGAATCGAACCAAAAGACTGTCGCGTTTACATCTGTACGCTTGTACCTTTGCGCCACGACTAAATTTTAAGTCAACGCACTCAAAAGATGTCATCATTTTTGCGTTATTTTTGATGTATTTCATACAAATTCGCCGCGTAAGAAAAATGTAACTAGTAAAAGGTACTTCCCATGGAACAAAACTTACAAAATTTGGTGTGTGAGAACATACAATATAAAAAAAGGAAAAAAATCCAAAAAAGTGAAAATTTATATACATAATTATATTACATATAAAAAAATATTACAAGCTTCTAATTATAGTTTTCATATAAAACAATTAAAACTATTATTAATAATTAAATATAAGTTTGTCAACTTTTATGAGTTGTCTCGTTTACCTACAATTGCTTGGTACGGAACCTTCGGTGAGCGAGTCCGGCTGGCACTTGACCGGTTTCCTTAAGTCTAATAATATTTAAATATATAACAAGTTTTTATATTCATTTTATATAATAGCGTTTTATGTAAGATGTAAGGCTTCAAACGATATTTAAAATTTATAAATCATTTATAATTGGTTTACCGGTAGCTCATATATATTATGTGAGGATTCATAAATGTTGAAAATGACTAGAATGTTATTAAAAGTGAATAATCATAGCTTCTGTATTGAAGGCGTTGAAATAAGGTCATCGCATACATATTATAATATTTGTATGTACTTAAATAATTGAATATAAACGTTTGTAGATACATAGCAAATGTTTTAGGGGTTTGGGAACTGTTATAGGACTACCTTGTTATCTATCTGTCTTTTCGTTTGTCAAGACCATTTATCTTAAGATTTAATGTAGATATCATGCTGAATTTAATATCAAATATCCAGGTCTACGGTCATAAGTAGAACGAAAAAAGTTACATTCTAAGTCAACGTATTCAAAGGATATAAGCGTATATGCATCGTTTTTCGTACAATTATCAAACGAGACTGAAAGGATTTCATACAATCTTGGGCCCAGAGTGTAAAGAGATAAAAATGGTATGATTTAATAGATGCAAGTACATTACTATCTCCATGAAAATTCTGTCAGCGGAGTTATTAGAGATTAGGTTAGGATCTAACGACCGTTACATTATGGATTTGGATCGCTGTGTTAATTGTTGCGATAACTTCACTCTTCTCTTCACGCTATATCTCACACACAGCTGGAACACCGTTTCCCACTTTCTGCCAAATTTTGAAGGTATTGCGTATTCAGTGGCAGAATTTAACGCCGAGCTTTGCCTCGACATTAGAGCGAAGAATTGGAAATATAAATTTAAATTAATATTTTATCTGCCGTGTGTTCCCGGCTTAGAATAGGATCACCCTGGTACTGGTGGTGTCGTAAGAGGCGACTAAAGTACGAGTGGGAGAGTCACGCCGCCAGCAATGGCGACACGCATGGGCAGACTTGACCGGATAATTACCACCCCAGGCATTTAAAACCGGCGTGAAGTAGTGGCTTTATGCCACTGCGTTTTACATTAGGTAATACCGGGCTCCGGGGCCCAGCCACCCCAAAAGCTGGCAACGCACCAGTATCTCCTCTGGTGTTACGCGGTGTCGTGGGCGGCGCTGATCACTTACTATCAGGTGACCCGTACGCTCGTTTGCCATGCTTTTACCATAAAAAAAATATATTTTATCTCCATGAGTAGGTATCAAACCAACAACCAGTACAATAACACTTTGTGTCCCTGCGCCATGACGGTTCCAGTTGTAATATTTTTTTATAATATGTTTTATTGGCATAGACTTGACATATCCCAATCCACCATAATTATTGAACATATTACAGTCGAACTTTTGAGGAAATCGAGATTAATTAAGTTACTTAATAATAATTTATTTCCTAAAAGATTCATAAAATATGTATATAAAATTAAGTGAGCTATGTACGTGGTACAGCTTATTCCGAGCTAACAAATTACAAAAATAACATTTGAACTATCGATCTTCATTTGAAGTTTTCATTTAATAAATCAAAGGTTGATATTTAAATTAGACATAATGTTTATATGTTTTATTAGACGTTGTTTTCCGTATATTCTGGATATACCGTGATTTGTGATGGAGCTCATCGTGGCCACGCACTAAAAGATCAGTGGAGATGCGATTAATAAAAATAATGATTCACCCGAGTTTCTATCTATATCAATAAAATTAATATTTGTCTGCCTGTCTTTTTATTTGTCGGGAAAAGCTGTACCGGTTGTTATGAAACTAATATTGAAATACAAAGGGAGTTATTGAGCAACATAAAGAATATTTTTTATTTCAGAATTCCCGCAGGATCAGGATTTCCCCAACGAAAACCACGTCTATTGAATGCGTGTGTTTGCCGCCTATATTTTTCTAATACGACATTTTCAGTAAGCAAAATCAGATAAAATCTCAAAAGAATTAAATTACAGTTAACTTTATGCATAACTATATAAGATAACCACAGTAAAATAATTCGTATTTTTTTTCTAAAACTTAAAAGCATATGCAAAATATTAAAAAAGTATAAAAAAGTATCCGATTCATCCGAGTCATTTGTCTAAGCTATTAACCATCATATGACGCTTATACGATTAAAAGCTTTTCAGTGTTCACTGTTTTCGAAATCTATCTTTGGTTTTTACACAAATGTATTTGGACATGTGAGTACAGACCTTAACGGATATTATAATTAACTACGTATTATAATGTCTCTTTTAGCGTAGTTTAGTTACATAATTTAATTTACATAAATAAAAAAGTGTATGTATAAATTCTTAAGAAAATTATTCTGAACTTTCATTCGGATAGTCGTGGCGCACAAGCGTGTGACAGTATGCCCGTTAGGTTATAGTTTCAATTATTATTCGAGGAAAGGAAATTTCAAAATTTTGTTTTTCTCATTCTCTTAACAAGGCAAAGCGCGGCGTTGAGTTCCGCCACTCAACATGCAATGCCTCCAGCTTGTAGGTTTGAGAACAGCTACAGCTAGTACTAACTATACCTAGATCGTATATATACTGTTATTATATGTTTTATCAAGTAAATTTAAGTAAAATATATAGTTATTAAAGTCTCTACATCCTAGGAAATAGAGTTAATAGAGCATAGTCTATAAGAGTCATTAGAAAAAGCTTATATGGCATAAAATTTTCCTTCATGCATCGTGCTCTGGAAATTTTCCATAAAAATATTTTATATATTATTTAATATTCTGTATAATTACGTAATTTTATAATCTCTGCTGTATTGTTACGTTACAATGCTTAAGTATTGTTAAAAATACGTTTTCTAATGTATTTTTTTTTGCTGCAAAATTATCAGTTATTTGTATCTATAAAAAAAATCAGTTTTAATTTTTTTTATTTATTTTATACATTACATAAAAGCCCCGGAAAATAGCTAGCCAATTTTAAATTAATATTTCT
>DWGR01003505.1:0-12099 GCA_018247715.1 Heliconius burneyi | reverse complement strand
TTTTTTATTATTTATATTAAGTATTGTTTTGCTGATGCTCTATTCTGTTGTGACGTTTACTGGAGTGACAAACGACAAGCTGCGTGTCATTGTTATTATACTTATTTGTATGTGTAAGTCCAGTTTACAAGTAGACGGCCTATTGTATACTTTTATTCTATAGTAATATTTTTTGTTCAAATTACATTTCGATTCCTCGGATGAGCTTAAATAATTCTAAGTGAAATAACAAAATATTTTAATATTCATAACTAATGGCCTGCCAGCGGCTTCGCCTGCTTGACTGACAGCCATAATATATGTGTTGATATCAATGACTAATTTAATTTACTCTTTGAGAAACAGCCTTAAATGTTAAAATATTGATTTGGGTAAGGATTTATGAAATTCTGTGTACAATAACCGTAATGATGGTATATTACAAAAAATATCCAAATCTCTATAACTTAAGGCAAACTCTTGCCTTAAATTTAATTCAAATACCGATAACTTTTTTTCATGAACCGATTTTGACGAAACAAACTATGGATGTTAAGTTGAAACAAAGCAATTGGTGAAAGCGTGACAAGAAATTTAAAAAATATATATTTTTGCTTTCTATTATTCTTTTTAAGTGTCCCTCTATCCATTTCAGTCAAAAATACTAAAAATATACAGACAAAATATTTTTACTGTTTTATTATATAATATAGACACAGATATCGTCTTATACTCGTATGTTATTTGATTTTTGAGACCTCTCTCCAAATTTCCTTAACTTCTTGAATCTTTAAAAAAATCAAAAAATGTGACATTCAAAATTTACAAATCTTATATATAAACTTTGACTTCAATACAAAATATTAATTAAAATTGTATTATTCAAAATTCCTTTTATGGTAAATTTGCATTACAACCAGATTTATGATATATTTTAGACAGATATTATGTATCTACATGATTTTTTTATATCAACTTGCTTGAGGCGCCAATGACGACAAGCATTTTGATTTACGACAATGACACCTCTATGCGTAAAGGAATTATAATAATTAAATTAGAAATAATGGCGTTCTAGACTAGCTTCACAATATTGTGTTTTTGTTTGACGCAATATATCTGTGCAAAATATTTTCTTTCTCAAGTGTTACTTGCGTCATGAAGAATACGCAAATAATTGCTTATTGATTGCCGGAACTCAACACCGCAATTTGTCTTGTTACAAAATTGAAGGAACATCTGAATCGAGTCCACAACGCTTCTTTAATTTTTTTTTGTTAACATCTTTAAAAGGTAGATTTTTCTACATATTTCAATCTCCTCCCAAAATTTACCCTATAAAATATTTTTAGATTATTTAAAATACCACTTAAATTAGACCATTTTAATGCAGTACGAGCTCATTTGACTCTAGGAAGTATAAGTTAGTTCCACAACTCAATGCGCAATATCTAGCAAATTAAAGTGGGAGGGGGAGAATGGAGTACCTGAACAGTAGATTCTACCTGCGAACCCTGCCTACTATTGCGTATTAAGTTTAAAGGAAAATATCAAATATTTAATTTCCTCGAGTGGGCATTGAACCCGCAACCTGTCACGTTTAGTCACGTACGCCACCTATCTCTTACACGAGTATAACAAAACGTGACAAAGCACGTGAAAATATTTATTTTGGTTTAGTATATAGTAAGTGATATCTAATTGATTTCGTTTTTCGACAAAAAAACTGAACTTATTGTAAAGCTACTTAAATATTTCGTCTTTACTAGTTATTTAAAAATAATACTTTTTTTTTCAAGTTATTGGTAAGAATGGCCTTAACAATGAAAAATAACGGGTTCAAATTTATCTTTATTTTTTTCTGTCTCTCAGTCTGTATATCAGTCTGTCTGTTTTCAAGAGCCTTTATCTCAGAAACGCTTGGAGATGTCGAGTTGAAATTCAAACCTAGATCACCACAGCCCCATGATCTGATAAAAAACGTATTTTTACATTTATTTAATAAAAAAGAGATGGTTTTTTATATTTATCTATCAGCTTGTAAAAATAGGCCGTTTACAATCAAAACTTATTAGGTACTTCCGGTAAACCTAGAATTATGAAATTTGCCAGCCAACATATACAGGTAGTACTAGTTCAGAATAAATCTGAGAACATTTGTGGTTGGATCCTAAAAAATAATAGTCTTAAAATGGAAAAATTTAGTATTAAGTTAGTTCAAGTGAGGTAATAAGCTTAGCAAAGACTGAATTTCAGAAAAAGCTCGATACCTCCAATTTTTACAAGAAACCCTCAGTGGGCGAGCCCGACTCAAGCTCATAATAATATAAAACACAGTATCTAGATTAAGTGATTGTCCATTGCTTAACTTTTGTTATAATATAATTTCTTATACTTATATATATATATGTAGTACAAAAATATTATTATTTATGTATATATAAAACATATACACACAAACACATGAAACATATACAAGCTAAACAAGCAATGTAACTTAAAAATTATGTAATATTTCATAATACTGTGTCAATATGCTTTCAATAAACTTCTGCTTTATTATGTTTATATATTGTACTTAGAGCAAAAAGTTATTACAAGTGATATGAATCTATAAATACAATTATTTTAGTAGTTCTACTAATCGAGACCAGTCGTGGCGAAGCGGCACAAGGGTATGACTTCGTGCGCTTCAAAATCGACTGGACGTGGGTTCGATCCCCACTTATTTTGAATGTAGATCACAATGATTAGAAATATTATTTGTGAAACGATTCCGTTATAATACTATTAAGAAAAATAGAGTAAAATACTTTTAAAATTATAATCATAATTGGTCTATTATCTAATTAAAATAATTAACATAAATACATATACAGCAGTCGATCACGCCACTTCTAAATTACTTAAACCTATAACAGATCTATTACATATATTTACCAAGACATTATCACAACACTGACGGTTTGCTTGAAGCCGTCAATATCAAAAAAAATCATATCATTACGCTTTATATCGTACATATTATTGTAAGCAGACGGAATCTAAGAACCTACAAAAAATTCTATTTCTGCGAATTCTCGAGGCGTTGCGCATGGCGGAACTCAACGCCGCGGTGTTGCTTCATTACCAGAGCAAGGATGAAAATATAACATATTTTATTTCTGTCAGTGATAATTGAACCCTCAACCATCGCGTCTATAGTCGTACGCCTCAACGGTTCATACGAAACAACTTATCAATATTATAGTTAACTTTCACTATCATATATTAAAAAGCTGCTTTACGTTTTTTTCCAAATAGTAGGTAAGACAGATGATACTTGGTGTCAAAAACACTCCATTCCCCATATTACGAGACATCGCTTATTAAATGGCGTTACTTAACACCGTCCTTTGCCCGAGTAAGGAAATAATAACAATTTAAGTCTACATTTACAATCAAACACATCCCACTGGTCCACGATGGCCTCATTCATTAATATAACTTACATCAAAATTGAAGTACATATTATAAAGATATTTTAACAGCAATTTTCATTGAAGTTATACTATACACGAGTCACATTAACCAGAACTGATTGTATGGGGATATTAACCGGAAAGTAAATATGATTGGGTTGTCTAAATAAATTTAAAATTGTACAATTAACGGCGTGCTTTAAGGATAAAGGTGTAAAAATAAGCAATGTAACTTATTGTTTTTATACATTTTGTAATATAATGTAGAATTCATTACGATTTAACACATTGTCGTTTTTAATTATACTTTGGTTGTTTTTATGTGTGTATATTTTCCAATTTGGCACTTTTGCTATCTTTAAAATTGTCTTTTTAATTAATAAATGGTTGTGTTAAGTACAGGGTTCCCAGGATCCCTCTGCCTACCCTGCTATGTACGGGATATAGCGTGAAACCATAAAAATTATAATAGGCGTTACGTCACGCCTGGCAGACATGCATAAAAGACAAAATTATTACACGAACATATAATATAATAAAAAAATTAAGAATTAGGAATTTCTTACAGAAAATAGTGGCTTACTTAATAAACATATATAGAAATTCGATATTAAAGTTGCCACGGCAACCGTCGCCACGCCTATCATCCAGATGTTTCACATCAAAGCAAAACCTTTTCTGTCGCCTGTATAACATCGCAGTGTACTGCAGGGAGATAATATGAGTGTTAAGAAAGCACTAATTTTTCATTAAAATTTTGAGACCCAACGATAATCTACTTTCTATAAATACATATATTTGGGAAAATCTATTACGTCAACAGAGCCAATACGCTTCGTTCTCTGGTTTCCGTCCAAATTCTAAACATTGCCTTATAACTTTAAGTATAAGCTATATTATTTTTGTACGTTCTTAAGCTTACCAAAAATAGCAGGATAGGCAGAGAGAACATACGTACATAGTAGCGGAACTCAACGCCGCGCTTTGCCTCTACAGTCTTCAAACAGTACGAGTAAAATACATAAAAAAAACAAAACAATAACAATCCCTACCCACATAGTGGCTTTTATATTACTTGACGTACTATTTGCTTTTTATTACATAGCACTCTGATGTGAAGTTAAACAATCTGCGTCTGTGTACTCAAATACCAGTATTTATTTAGCTTCAAAGTAAGAGTTGCTGTTTGCTAAACCAAAATATATCCATATATATAAGCTGGCCCAGCTTTTGCGTCAAGACGAAGAAAAATTAACATATTTTTTCTGTCTTGTATTGTGTTTATAAATAAGTTGTTAGAAATGAGACGCCGTTGACGTCTTTTAAACAATTGAACTTGAATAATATTTACTTTTTCAATTGTAGCTGACTTTGAAAATGTTAAGCTTTTTCAATCCTTTTAGCTTCACTCTGTATTCGCTGAATTCTGGAATATTGCATGTTAAATGGCAGAACTGAACGCTAGGCTTTGCTTTTGTTACCAGAGTTCTCACTCTGATAAATGCAAATATATGTAAAATGTTTCATTTACCTGAGTGAGAACAAACCTACAACATGACTTTTAGAGACGCACAGCCTATATATTTACATATCAAATTATATTTGTAAAAGTAAGGAAAAGAAAGGAACATAAGTTTTATTGCGTTAATCAATATCTTAAAAAGTAATCTATTGTAGATTCACAATTTCACGGAATACTCGTCATATTACCGAGATTTGCTTTAAAAACCAGATAGGAGCTAAGGTAACTCGTATCTATGTGCTTTAAAATTTTAAATAAAGAAGTACGCTTTTCATATTTAATTATGGAATATTCCAATATAAGATCGTCTCGTCTTGTCAAATATTTGTAGATACAAAGTGCTATTTGCTAATAAATTAATAATAAATTAAGCTTGTTTTATTATTATTAAAATGCATTACAGCCAGTTATAGTCACATGTATGGACGCATGTGACAATTCTAAGCCTGGACGAAGGAATGGCGGCTCATACAGTATAGTCTGGTGTCCACCCCATATTTCTGACTTACTTTAAAAAAAGTTTAAGACAAAAAAATTATCTCAACGCTAAAATCAAATAAGTTTAGAAACTTCTATTCTGAATTAATTTTTTTTTTATTTTAATCTGTAAATAATTAAATCTGTTAATATGATTTGTATAGAAGTATTAAATTTTGTTCTGCATTGTCTTTAAATCATGTAAACCACTGGTCAGTCATTGTAGGTTCCGTTAATTTTTTCATAAATTTTAATTAAAATAAAAAAAACTATCAGCTATAAGATTATCTAGATCTCTTAGAGTCGAATCGAATCTCAGGTGTCGACAAATAAGAGGAGTTTTTAGATTCGCGCGACTTTTTTGCGTAAATCTATTATCTTTAACTTTAAAATTTTTAATTGATTTCCTTAATTTTTTTTGAAAATATATGAATGAAACTCAAGAAAACCTTGGCCTTATAGGGTAGTATCTCACACTCTCATTTAGATTAATGACTATATTTTAATTAGTTTCAAGCACTAATTGCGGAGTTAAGTTCCACATCTCAATACATAATGTCTTGTATTCAGGTGGAAAGTAGATTGGAGTGTCTTGACACTACGTTTTGTCTGTATATGTGGGATAAAACGTAAAGCTAAATAAGAAAAAACAATTTTATATTTGTTTTAATAGAATTAGAAAGGTACCAGTCATAATAATATTTTATATACTTACTATAAAACCCATTACAAAACGAAAAAAAACTTTTTTTACTTAAAAAAAAAGAAATATATACAATATTTTAGTTTATAATACGAATTCAGGTCATATGCGTGAATTATACGAACGTATTACAAAAGAGGCACGACTCCAGTACTTTGACCTTCTTCTGCGGAAGTTTGAAATGTTTTTACGATCAATTTCTGCCTGCACAGACCCGTTAACTTCAAAATATCAAATGAGGGTATATAAAATTTTTTTGGAATTTGTATCTTCATTACAGCATATTTGTAAAATATAAAGATGGCTTCCTACAGAGCCAATTTTTCTTAACACCTGGTACGTAAAATAAGTTTAATCTCTTACAAGTTTAAGAGGTCGTGTTAAAAATGATGTAAACAATATACACTTTTTCCTTATACGAATGCCATAACAGTATTAGAAATTAGATGTTATTATTTATAGATTTAAACTTCACAGTTGCATATTCTAAATTTTATAACAAATTAATGTGTCCTTGTAGATAGGCAAAGGAAACCGAAAATTTTTATTCCCACTAATAGGAATCGACCTCACAATTGCTGCGTTTAACAGTTACCTTCGTCATCTCGGATTAGAGACATTGTGTAGTGAGTTGCGGAACTGAACGCTGCTCTCAATATTCCTCAAAAACGAAAAAATATCGGTGCCCGAATGAGGGTCCCACAACCGTCATCTTTAATAATCAAATATTATTCCCTGCATTACGAGATGGCCTCAAACTTTAAAGTTAAGCCTTATAATATAATTCAAATGTAAATAAACATAATAAAGATAAGCTAATTACTACTTTATCTATATTCTATTGTGAACTTAACTCCGTCCGGAAATAGATAATAACTTAGGTGATATCCGAAGGTTACTAACAATAAATAAGGAAAATCAATCCCTAAGATGTGTCACGGTCTGCCCACATAGTATGAAATTTTATTACTCTAAGGCTGTTACAGGCGGCCCTGAACTTATTTTATCAAGATTAGTTTCGTGATAATATATTGTATTTTACTATTTGTTTTCTTTTAACATTTTCTTTTTAAGTTCAGTAATTTCCGATTTGAAAAGAATACTTTAAAGGTAAACGATGCAAGGAGTGTTTTAAAGAGTAAAGACGGGGAAGCCATTGTTAAAGCACCGATCCTCACTTTCCGCCAGTTTTTTTAATTATAATAAGCTGTGTGGCGGAACTCAACGCCACGCTTTGTCTTGATATATTTGCATTTATATAAAACATCATATTTAATGTTATGTGTTTTTTGTTTGGTTATTTTATAAGCATTAATATCAAAAAAGGTATATACTAATAATAATCACATTACACTCTTCGAAAAATACAGCATCGATATAATAATTGTACATTGTCATGCTCAATATTATTAATTACATTCAATTTTAAATTTCAAAAGACGCCGTTGACAGTTGACAAAGTCGAAGAGGAATTCTTTTACAACGTTTGACCTTCATTATCTAACCCACCAGGGATAACGAGCAAAAATATATTTAAAAAAAAGTAATTGAAAAGAAACACCGACTTCAAATACTTGTTAACTCAAAAAGAAATAATTTAAAACTCATAAGAACTTTAGAACAATTTTAATAACGCTACAATTTATTTTACCGAAGAAAGAATTCAACGATGCGCAGCGGCACAAGGGTTTATAATGCGACGGTTGTGGGTTCGATCCCCACTCGAGGAAATGAAATATTTATCTAAATTTATAAGTTCATTTCTTCGCTCTAGTGTCGAGGCAAAGCGCGGCGTTGAGTTTTCAACGGAGTCTTAACAGTAGGTTCCCTCTGCCTACCCTGCTGTGGGCGGAATACAGCGTGAAGCTGAAGAAACTTTCAGTCCACTCCAAATGTGTTAAGATACTCATATCTCAAAAACTGTTAAACAAATTTTTATACAACATAGACTGTACTCTAATTTAGAATATACATGATTAAGTCAAAAGAAATCTTATCTAAATGACGTTTAGTTTCTAAGAAATTGATGCATTTACGAAGTGCATCATACAATTAGAAATATTTCACATACTCGCACATCCATGTCAAGGTAATTACATCCTTTTTTGAAGTCAGTTAAATACAAATATCTTAATAAATGTAAAATTATACCTGTTGCATGTGAATAATAAATGAAGACCTTAATCATTTCTAATTGTTTGTAATTAATATAATGATAATACTCATTCATAATCTAACAGTTAGAATTTATCTTACAACGTTGCATACATACATCAAATTGCCTTTTAAATTATAAATCCCTTACTGCACCTACTTGTTTTTAAATTTTATTGGACACAAGATTCGATTATTGTTACTTATGAACAAAGAAAGTAATAAAAAATAAGATATTATACGTAACAAATAAAAAAAGAAGAGATTTTTATTTATATAATGACATATAACATGTTCTTCAATAGATTCCCTATTATATTTAATGCTTTTCCCTAACTAAAACTAGGGTCCGTACCTACGTATCCTTAAATTCCTTCTACCTACTTACCACTAGGTTCCCTATGACTTTATAAACGATCTTTAATACAACCGACTCTATAAAATCTCCACCAAATAAATGGCATCGACAACAGCGTATGAATCTGTAACTGTATGACTTAAATGATATTTTGGAATTTAGTAACGAGATCCAACAAGAACTGATACGATTTCGAATTCTTAAGCAGCCAATATCTTTGAAAAGTGGGAACTGGGATGACTTAATGTCCCATATGTATTTTCCAAATATATTTATTATTTTTATAGGTAGACACGCAATGTAATGTTTTTTTATGATGTGAGTAAATACATATTAATAAACATAACTTAAAATAAAAGCTAATAAAGTAATAATTAACGTTCATTCAGACAAAAGTGTAAAAAAATCTGATATGAGGATTTATTCGTTTCACAAATATGGAATATAAAGGGCGTTCCGTAGCTATAATTGTTTGGTACTGGGACAGACATACACACATCGTATTACAAAAATGCCTCTGTAAACCTTAAGATCAGTCCTGATTGCATCACACATTACCATTTTTATTGACCGACATTACAGTCACATCAGGCTTATATACAGAGGTGCGTGGAAGCCTATAGGGAAAAATGTTTTTTCTTCACATTGTGTTCAAATGTGCCCTTTAGTCTTATAAATTTCTATTACTCGTAAATTAATTTTAGATTTTGTTTTAGTTTGTTTAAAGTATATGTTATCAGAGCAGGTAGGTGCAGTTTATTTTATTAATATAATATTAATAAATGGAATGTCGTGGGAATTAATATATATAAATTGTAACGATTATTATGACATTGGCAAATGCCTTTTGTCTTAATTATATATATATTATTTTTGTTTTTATAAAGAAAAACCTAGTATTGAGTTCGGAAAATTCTGAATTTTTCTAATTAAGAAAATATGAACTGAGAAAAATTGTTTATTTATTGTTATGGTTACAACCATAACGACTTCTTTACTTTGCCGATATTTGAAAGGATATCGTAAGATTAAAACAATTATGAAATAAGATATCGTAAAAAAACTATTAAAAGCGTTAATTTAAAGAAAAATTTTACCTACTAACCCACCGAACAATTATATTATTATTTCGGACGGGCTATTAACGTCATGATATTTTTATTTAATGGAGGTTGGGATTACGAGAAACTTATAAAATTTATTGAACTATTCCTTAGATTTCTTAATTATAATAAATGTAGAAATATTTATTTGTTAATTTTCTTAAAATACATGCAAATTAAAAACTAACACAAGATTTAGTCATATATTTTTTTTATTATTAAGCTTAATTAAAATTATAATAATGAGATCGTCGTGGCGGAGCGGCACAAGGATGTGACTGTAACGCGGCGGTTTTGGGTTCGATCCCCACTCGAGGAAGTGAAATATTTATTAACGTTTCTTCGCTCTGCTGTCGAGGCAAAGCGCAACGTTGAGTTCCTCTAGAATTCTTCTCGAATTCGGCTGAATGTGGGGAACGGAATGTCTTAGCACTTGGTTCCCTCTGTCTACCCTGGTGTGTGCGGGATACAGCGTGAAGCTGGTTAATTTTTTTTAATATCTTCCATGTACAGACAACGCTAAGTTACGTTTTTATTATATCAATTGTAAAGATAAAGAAACGAAATAGAGTAAGAAATTAGGATACTTTCGTTCCGCACTTATCTGGCGATGTATATTACCATTAGGGCAAAGTGGAACTCCATCACGCCAGGGTTGTGGGCTCGATCCCTGATGACGCGAATATTTACATTTAGTAACTCAGCATACTCTGCTATTAAGATTAGCAAAAAAAACGAATGGAATAAAAAAAATGCACATAAATCTTCCGTATGCATGGCTTACTCATATATTTTGGCCGTTAAATATTTACCGTTGTATCGACCTATGACACGGAACGACTCAGTCTTGAAACAAGTGTTTTACGTACAGTGTTAGTCATTTAATACTACGAACAAGTGTACCGCAATACGGTTACCTACAAACTCTTACGCTTATTGATTTTTAATCATGATGACATGTATATGTGGGTCATCGTGGCGCAGGGAGACGGTTGTGGGTTCGATTTCCACTCGGAATTCATATATCATAGAATAGGGTAGGCAAGAGATAACTTAATGAAGATACTTCATTCTTCATACTCTGCCTTATGAGAGCGGAAAAATCAAAAATAATTTACTCTTTCGAATAAGAATCGAACCTATAACCATCAAGCTTGTTATCAAACCTTGCCACCCTAAATCTATTCTTCTTATCTATCAAATGGAAATAAAATCCATCAGAACAAAGCCACTGAGCTCATTCAACGAAACAAAGAAATGCAAAACAAAATACATTTACTTAATGATTGTATTAATTAAAAACGTATACAATAATGCTTTCAAATTCATAAAAACAGGCATTTTACCTTTTCTTTGTATTGTATGCATTTCCATATTAAAGTTAAATTATAAAAACGCGCAATCAGAGTCAGTTCGAATAAACGTAATGTGTGTAGCCATCTTGTTAATTAGGACTTAATTAAAATTCCTGTAAACGTTTCGCGTAATCGATGTCTCGTATGTAAAGTTTTAAATGTCCGACCAAGCATTCTGTATCGAATTAATTAATATTTTTGAATTAACGGTCACTAACGGTTGTTTCAATTTGTTGTTTTTTACCATTGTCCATATATTATGTTATTAAAATGCATGCAAATGAGGCCACCGTGGCGCAGTGATTGCAAGTTCGATTCCAACTTAGTTAGAAATTATTTAAATTCGTTCTATTTCTCTAGCCAATAAAGAAAGGTGAGGCCGTCGTGGTGCAGCGGCGCAAGGGTGTGACTTCATGCGCTGCAAAATCGACTGGTTGTGGTTTAGATCCCCACTCGAAGAAGTGAAATATTCATTTACGTCTATATTTCCATTTTCTTCGCTCCGGTTTCGAGGCAAAGTGCGGCGTTGAGTTCTGCCACTCAGCGCACGAAATCACACCCTTGTGCCGCTGCGCCACGACGGCCTCGGACAGCTGCTTATAATGCATTCCCATAAACTATATTCAACATGACTAAAGAAAACCACATAGAATATAAAAAGTTTGAAAGTAAAATTATATATTGCTATTATCGTAAGCCAAATTGTAGGTCGAATAAACCACGCGTTCAAAATTGGTACTTAATACGTGTTTGAAAGCTCTTGTCAGTTCACCCTCATTAAGACTGACTCATTATTTATCATAAAATTCAATATAGGACATGCTCGAGTTCCTTACATTAAGGTAGTTATTTGGAAGAGGTACCCACAGATTTGTTTCCTTGAACCAGAATGACACACCCATAAGTACTTTCCTTGTATCGTACGACGATTTCGTTTAAATAAAAAGTGATGTGACTAATAAGGATGATTTGTTTTTATTTACATTT
>DWGR01003504.1:0-12100 GCA_018247715.1 Heliconius burneyi | reverse complement strand
TATCAAGCTCAGTTCCATCGCGTTTGCAGTCAGACGTTAACTCACTGTGCGCATACCCGAATAGAAATGAGAATTTTCGAAATATTTTTTTTAGTGCTACCCTACATACCTAACATACTTCAACTTTGTAAGTATTTTAGTTTTATTTACGCATTTACTATTATTTATAAAGTAACGGATAAATACTTAACTGATAATAAAATGTTCATTCAACTCTCTTTCAGCTACCAAGATCCTTCCGATAAATTGGTCTTTAGAACTCCTTTGAGAAATTTCTACTTAATTTTTCGACGAAGCGCCTCTAAAGAAGTGAATTTCAATTTAAAGTGTTAATACGCTGGTAAAGTAACGAATTAATTATTTATAAGGTTAAGTTAAAATGGACTTATTGACTTTTGATTATAAAGTTCCCTTCATAAATTTTTCTTTTCATTATTTTATTTTGTGGTGGCCATTTGAAGGAATTGTTACGGAAAAGGGTTGAAATTGTCTTTGATTTTATTACGGATTTTGCATTTTAAATGGGGATAAATTTAGAATTATATGTTAAGTAAATAATTAGAAATTTGGGAAATAGAAGTGTCTTAACACTAAATTCCCAGGTTTCCTCTAACTATACTGCTATGTACGTGTTAAGTAAAAAAAAAGAACGAAAACTTAACAACAAAAAATCCTTACGTTTCAGCTTTACGCTCTATCCTGCATGTAGGTAGGCAGTAAAATCTAATGTTCACGTTTCCACTGAAATACAAGACACGGCATTTTGACTAGCGTTACGCAGCGCCGCTTTGATCTACAATATAGCGGGAAAATGTTTTATGGAAATTATACTAGCGGCGTGCGCGGCTTCGCCCGCTTGGGCTATATCGATATTTATTTATTTATTTTCATATATATCGAGTAACATATGACTCATTTTGTTAGTATTCATGAAATCTTAATATCTATGTTAAAATTTACTTCTCCATCCCACTCGAGATGGCGCAGCAATGTTTCATATAAACACAGTCTACTCTACTAGACATCGGATTTAGGATGCTGTTGTTGCTACCCCGCAGTCTTTGTAATAAGGAGCCACATCTTTTGCGCATTGTGGCAAAGAAACAGTTAACTCCTGCCGTCGCAAACATCCCTACGAGGCACGACAAAAAACGAGGCAGCTTCAGCTTCATTTATTTAAAAAAAAATTGTAATTATTTTAGTATGGTTATCTTTATTGTTATACACTATCGTAATTTAAAAGACTCAGGAATTTATTTAAAGATGTGAGCAAAATTGTCCGCAAAACTTTTTATAATTATTAGAAACATGATTATTTATTTCACACATATTTAGGTGGGTAGTAGGTACGCGCGCACTAGAAGCGAAGTTTTTCCCGTCTTACTTTCGATTCCCTTAAAATTCAGGTATAAAAAATAACCTTTATGTTGCTCCACAGCCCCCTCTATCTTTCAAAGTTTGTCCCATAATAATCAGTTGAACTAGTTCCGGATGGAGTTAGGTTCCCTCTGTCTACCCTGCTATGTGCGGGATACAGCGTATACAAGCTAATTGATTAATTTGTCCTGGAGGTTGTTACACCAGACAATAAAAAGGCACGCAGATTTTTTTTAAAATTTGAAATCAAAGACAGAACCTTCAATTTATCATCAATGCTTTCAAATAAGCTGTACTACGCCATCGATTGTCGACGTTGTTTGTGTCGTCTATGTGTAGTGCTTTTACTACCTACATACGGAGCATTAGCGACTGTAAAGGCGTCATCTGGGTCTAATAAGATGTTTCTCGGGCATCTGAGCTTGGATTTTGCGTAAGCGGTCACATGTCTTACGATAAGAAGGATGGAGTGCAAGCTTGCGCTCTCAAAGTAGCGCTTGAATAAGCCTTTGAAGGGCTCGTGAATGCCTACGCTTGTGGTCCTGACTCATTTCCCACGCGTGAGAACTATCCATTCTCAGCTGAATCGTATTTAATATGATTTGGACTACAGACTTGTGGTCAACTTACATTGTAGCATATTAAACCTTAAATTTTTTATCTACATATAATCTTGATTTTCTTTTCTATCATCATTAATAATATTTAATTAGAATAATAATTTTCAAAATAACATCAAACAACAAAACATTGAAAACTATACTATTCAATAACACTGTTACATAAAAGAACTATTTTAACAATTAGCAATTTTGTTTTAAATCAATTAAGCCGCTTCTGAGGTTAGCGTGAAAGCAAATGCGCAGAGAAATCGACAAACAGACAAAAAAATATTAAAAATTAATTTTGCTGTTTTAGATAAATGCGCCTGATAATAGTTTTACTGATAAATATTCCATGTACAGACACTGATCAATTACGATTTAATTATAAGCATGTAGATTATATAAATGCAAGCGGGCGAAGCCGCGGAGGGCTACTAGCTAATTATACACCACTGGAATTGAACGCACCACTTTAAATGAAACCACAGTTTTAACTTCTCTATAAAAGCCTAATATAATTCAGAAAAAAAATTATTCCCAAAAATGAAAAAGTTATTTTTTCAAACAAAATAAATAATAAAATAATCGTTTTTAAAAAAACACCATTTGTAAAGTGTAATATTATCACTCACACTTACCTGTCAAAGCGGCAACGTTTCACACGCTTCATTCAAGTATTTTTGTAGTAGTTTGTGTATGTGTGCGTGACACGAAATACAGGTATGGAAAAAAATCGTGAAATGAAAAAAAAATCCTACGTCCAAACTGTTGAGGCATATTGATAAATTTTTTTAGCTCCGGGTTTGAAATATTTTACCCTATATGCAGTTTCAGTAAAAGAAGCGCTGCCTCTTCCATCCTGTATAAATCTAAGTATATTTAGCTGTATACAGTATTTAATGGAGCGTAGGTACAGATATTTTTGTTGTTTCTTTTTCTTTAGATCCTTTCATATTTATTGATAATTCTATTTTCTAATTTACCATGCTACTTTACTTTTTGTATATTAAGATATACGAGGATACACCCCATAGGCAGCCACATAGTGCTTGCATCTCTTCAGGGACAGAGTACCCTCTTCCCTACCCAACCGGTGTCGCTGTAAAGCCAATAGGGCTAACAGCATTAATCTCATGTTCGAAAAAGAAAACGAGGATACCGTCTCCGTCATATTGAGTGGCGTAACCTAACGCTGCGCTTTTCGCAGCAGAAGGATTGAATAGAGTTAATAATAAAAATGTTTTTTTTTAAATAATTGAATACATAAGTTAATAGAATCTTCTTTAACCAAATATTATTTTTAGTAATAATTTTTAGTATGGGAAAATTGGAAGTGCTAACAGAAAAGTTATAACAATCGTGTAGATTTCGAGTTTCGACGTAGTGAGTTGTGAACGTATAGCCTAGTTAGCTAGAGTGCTTATTTTGTAAGTTCTTGAATTTAAAATTACAATTTTTAGCATTTTTACTTATTTTCAAGTATATATTTTGATTTAAATGTAAATTTAGATTTATTACATGGAAGACAGAACGATTAACTTCTAATTATATAACAAAGTGAGATCACTTCTTTGGTAATAATTTATTAATTAACAACCGATTAAGAAGCCTGTATACCATATTCAGGATGGACAATCAAATATTTGCGGGCATATGCACTCATTTTGTAAAAAATGAACTAAAATTGTAAGCTTTTAAATGATTTAATTAAACACCTATAAATTTTCACTTTAAGATTTTTTTTATTTCACTTGTCATATTTTGTAACTGGAAATATTCTATAGGTTTTGATGACGTGGCGAAACTCATACAGAATTACAACAAAATCTTTTGAGTCTTTTGAATTTAAGTTCGCCCTGATACCTGCACACGATCTCGTGATAATCTTGAAAATCATCAATGGTTTTGACAGACGGACGGACGGATAAGAAAGTGGTCCTATAAGGGTTCCGTTATTACTTTATGAGGTATAACCCTATAAAGGGTATTTCAGTTTAATTATTTAGTTATGGTGTTTTGACCTAATAAGAAATCAATCAAATGGGAGCGGACTCGCCCACATCGTGGTATCAGTTTTAGGACAGTAGGTCAAAAAGAAGTGAGCAACTTGTAAAAGATGACAAATTTAAGTTTTGAGTATACGGCGTCGTCATACAAAATGCAGCAAGGCGATGCATAAATGCTGGTCTCTTTTGATTGCGTTGACTTAAAAGTTTCATTTTATCTGTGTTCCAAGGGACAATAGACCGTACCATATTTGATATTAATTTTAGTTTGATTCAAGAGTAATGCTATAAGAGTATCGTTATTATCTTATCAGATACGGAAGCCTAAAATTTTACCAAAGTAATAGTGTTATCGACAAGTTAAGAAAGCCAAACGCTATAGTGAAAAGCTTAAATTAGATATAAGCATAGTGGGGCCGTCGTAGTAACACTAGGTTCACTCCGCCAGCCCTGTTATACGCAGGATACAGCGTGAAAGCATTAATTGTATTACATTAGTCAACTAAAAAACATAAAATGGAAAAAAATGTACACCATTCATTACAATAACTATACCAATATTATTTAGTCATATTGTCAAACGAGAATGAAAGAAGATGTTTTTACGAGATGAATATTTCAATTGTTGTAAGAATTTCCGACATTTTCCTGTTTTCTAAGAATGATGACTTGTCTTACAGCCTTTCTTTATTTAGTTCGGCATATTGTTAGTCAGTGTTAATTTCAGTACTTACAATAGTATAGTAATAAAATTCGAGATCTTAGTTTTGGGCCAATATGTCAGCTTTAGACCGTTTTTTTTGAGCTTCACGGTGT
Organism: Heliconius burneyi; assembly: GCA_018247715.1. Lineage (NCBI taxonomy): Eukaryota > Metazoa > Arthropoda > Insecta > Lepidoptera > Nymphalidae > Heliconius > Heliconius burneyi. The sequence continues at coordinate 7,296 of DWGR01003504.1, read as the reverse complement.
ATCTCGATAATTTTGAAGACCTTAAGTGGTTGCTTGATGAGGTAATTAAAATATTAAATACTTTATTCCCCTTCGATTTTTTTTTCGATCATGAGGTTAATGCTGTTAGCCCTATTGCCTTTTACCGGGACACCGGTTGAGTAGGGAAGAGAGAATTGTCCCTGAAGAAATGCAAGCAATAAGTGAGGATCGTATATAGGAGCGTAGACAGAGAAACCTATTTCCGATTTTCCGACCAATCTTCAAGACATTGCGTGTTGAATGGCGAATGTCAACACAGAACTTTGTATTTTTACCAGAGCGAGGAAATTATTCATTTCTCCAAGTGGAAATCGAACCCATACTTTTATAATTATAGTTAATAATTAATTATAGTAGTTATTTCTAAATTATGTTTCATGTTCAAAATAGATTTTACATAAATTTTCTCTAACTCCATCTTTTCACAGTTTACAACTTTGTGTTCAGTAAGAGGAAGCGTATAAATTAAATTTAACGTTTTTTCCTTTTAATTCAATTAAAACTTCACCCAAAGTGCAATGCTTCCGACCAATACACATATAAAATTGGTTTTGTTTGTAGATTTATTACATTTATGTACTTATACATAATGGTACGGGATTTTGTTATAGTTTATGTATAGAGACGCATAATTAGCATTTTATAAGATAGTGAATAATGAGTGATGATATAAAATATATTTTGACTTGAATATTATTAACAATATTAATAATATTTTAATAATAATTGGATTTGAATGATTATAAGTTCGATTCCGACTCGGGAGAATTAATTGTTTTCATTTCACCGATTTGGCAAGAATGTTGATTTCTATTCTGCTGTTCATAAATATTCTTCGCCATTCTCTCGTCACTCTGAACAAATTCTTCTATTTCATTTTTTTAGTTATATCTTATACATTAATAAAACTAACATATTTTTCTACCTTTTAATTTTGAATCAGTGTTAGAGCTGTGTAGACTAACCACTTTTTTAAATGAAGAACTTTTATAATAAGAGGAACTTTTACGATCGTGGCTTACTTTATGAGACCATAGCCTGTAACAAGTTTATACGACAGACCGTGAATTTGTAAAAAAAAGTTGTAAGTAACTCCTCTACCAAGTATTTTTATATTATTTTTATATTTTGAGATAAATATGTGTTGCTTGTATTTTGCAGCTCTCTTGGCGCAGCGGCTCAAAGGTGTGACTGAACTCAACGATTGTGGGTTCGATCCCCAATCGAGGATGTGAAAAATTAATTTACATTTATATTTCCATTTTCTTCGCTCTGGTGTCAAGGCAAAGCACGGAGTTGAGTTCTGCTAGTCAACACCCAATGCCTTCAGAATTTGACAGAGAGTGGGGAACGTAGTGTCTTAACACTAGATTCCCTCTGTCTACTCTGCTGTGTGCGGGATATAGTGTGAAACTGATAGTATTTTTTAGTACCTAATATGTATAATTAGTTACCGTCGTGGCGTAGTGATGCATCTTCTGACTGCAAATGTGGCGGTCATGGGTTCAATTTCCTAGAGAGAAGAAGGTGTACCCTATACGAGTATGTAGGTTCCAATTCCATACAAAATGCAGCAGAATCTATACATAAATACTGGTATCTTTTGATAGCTAGACTAGATGAGCTTATTTTTTTCTTGCTTCAATGGGTCTTAGGCCTGAATAATTGACATTAATTGTAGCTTGATTTTCCACGCTATCTCGAGATAAATAGTCTGTATCTCGAGATAAAATAAAAAAAAGAAATAAGTCAAGTGGTTGATGCATGCTTCGTTTTTCTCCCGTATTCGATGCGTGTTGAATAGAGGAACTCAAAGCCGCACTAATGTAAATTATTCAGGCTCGTATATTATATTTTATAAAGATGTTTTTCATGTTTAAAAACGTTAGATCATTTTATTTTTTTTAATCTCATTAATTAGTGAAAATTGTATACACCTACCTACAACTACAGAAAAGTCATATAAGGCGACAAAAAACCTTCTTTTTTAAAATTAATCTTTGAATATTATACTTTTTAAGCATCTGTGTATGAATATAGAGCTTAATTAGTTAGAGAACTTTGTCTTCTTAAAGAAAAAGCGTGGGTTTTTTAGTCCCGCTATAAATTTCTATAGAATTTTCTAGTATGTTTTTATTTAACGCAATGTATATGTATGTGGTAAGGTTGACATAGCGCAGTGGGAAAGTGAAAAAAAGCTTACTATACAAATAAAGGCAAAATATCCGAAAAGTGAAAATTTATAAGTATTTAATAACATTGTTACAAACATATATTTGAAGTTCCATACAAAATGTGTGCATACGTCTGCAAACTTTAGTCAACTTTTTCGCCGCGCTAGTACAAAGAAAGAAAAAAAAGAAAATTAATGCATACAGCATGCATACATAAAAACTATAACAAACTTATAATTTTAGTTTATGTAATACTAAATGAGTGCATACGCCCGCAAGCTTAAATTTGTTTACATATATAAGTTGACTTTTATAGGTTCCTGTTGACTTTATGCCTGAATTCGAGAAATTACGTATTCAACGCCACGTTTTCAGAGCTAGGTATGAAAAATAATAATTTCCCTATGTTAGAATTGAACCCACAACCATGTCGTTAATATTCCGAGGACGTAACACTGCGCCACGATAGACTCATAGCTTTTAATTATATTTAAAAAAAATGCCTTAAGACTTATTTAAGTGCAAATATAATAAAAAAAGGTCAAACTAATAGCATGGCGTGACTAAACACGCTTAAACGATGCAAGATTCTAATTAATTTCCCCGGCGGCGTGCTCCGCTGTGGTGTTAACTAAACATTTATTGAAATGTTAGAGCTAAATAACTTGTTTTATTAATAAATTAATTCTAACGTTTTGATTTAATATATTTTTTAATGATTATTTACTCCATATATTTATTGATATATAAAGTAAATAGTTTGAATATGTATTTGCCGTAGTGAAGAGGCACAGTGTATGACTGTAAGCACGACGGTTGTGGGTTCTCATTCAGAAGATGAGTAACTTCCATCTCCTCTCTTCTGGTAAGAAGACAAGCCCGGCGGTGCGTTCTACCACTCAAATCGAAAATTAAGGGGAAAACGGAGAACGAAGTTTCTTAGTGCCTTCCCTGCTAGATACACAGCGTGGACATTTTTATCCAAGATATTGTTCTCCGCTGTGTCACTAATTTCCACAATAAGCGTAAAATGGAAAACGGAACACAGGATTACTTGACAGTCATACGTATGTGCCCCTGCGTCACAACTGAACCATTATGTTCTTTATGAATAACTAAAAAAAAAGAGAAATGCTTTACAATGCAACTTACATTTTTTGTTGAAAAGCAAAATGCAATTAGATCTAAATTAGAAAACCGTGTGTTTGTATTTAAAAGTCATTTAAATTGGGCCGTCAATTAATCTTAATCTTATTTTATCTTTCCAACTATTGTAAGAATTTTACATGTTAGTCGTACGTTACTTACATGTTAGTCGTACGTTAGCCCCGAAAGCAGGAGGGTAAGCAGATAGAATCTATAGTAGCGTTAAGACACTCCCCTTCACTTTCCGCTGAATTGACGACACAGCCTGATTAACGGAACTCAACGCTGCGCTTTATCTTGTTACCAGAGTGAGGAGATGAAAATATTAAAAAAAAATCTTCCAGGTAAGAATGGACGATATGGACCGTCGCATTATATAAGTTATGCTACTGCGTCACGACGGTCTCAAGATATTATGTATAGTAACACATGGATTAATAAGTCCTGAGACTAACCCAGAGATGGCGCTCGTAGTAAACCAGTAATCACGTCTTTCTAGAGTACTAACCATTGCTTGAAACCTGTCAAAATTTTAAGTCGATCGGACCAGAAACGTCTGAGTTTTCGAGGTTAGAATAAAGTTGTTTTGTAGTTTGTTGAAATTAAGTTTCTATATATCTAACCCTTATATAAACAGTCATGACAAAGTAAAAAAAATTTTGAGTAATTAATGGAATCACGTATTTGTTATATTGTTAAAGAATGCGGAATCACAAGAGACCAAATAAAAAGAAACAAATTTCACCATAATTTTCTTTTTCTATTATAAAATTTATTAATAGAATTTTTAAAATTAAAACCGATATGTACATTATTAATAATAATACTTTTTTTAATATAAAAAATCTTTTTTAAAATTAAACTTCACAATCACAACGAAAACTACATAACCTCTTCTATCTTCACATTTCCATTCCCCACTTGCTATCGAATTCTGGAGACATATATAGAGTGTTAGATAGCGGAACTTAACGCCGTACTTTGCCTTAATGACTGAAAATGTTAACTTTTTAATTTCCTAGAGTGGAAATCGAATCCATGACCTGTCGTGTTTATAGTAGTATGCTTGTCACTCTGCGCCACGACTGGTTCCAATAGTAATCGATAATATGATCAAATCAATTTGATATAGTTAGAAACGTAAAACGGAGTGTTTCATTTCATTTAGTCAAAGGACGTGTGGTACTGAAATACATAATACAAGACTATTATGTGTCATAGAACGGATCTATGCTTGATATTTATAATGTAAGAATAATATTTATTATTCTTGCATATATGTCAATGTTCTTGCAAGCTTTGATTTGACTTGCTGTGTTAGTATGTGTGTTAATACGAGTATATGTGAAATCTCTTCTTCTTCTTCTTCTCATCTTCCCAGTGCTCGATGGAGCAGAAATTTGGATTACAATTTCAATTATGATGACAATGAATTTTTTTTAGCTTCACGCTGTATCCCGCACATAGCAGGATAGACAGAGGGAATCTAGTGTTAAGACACTCCGTTCCCCACTTTTTGCCGAGTTCTGGAGGCATTGCGTGTTGAGTGGCAGAACTCAACGCCGCGCTTTGCCTCGATACCAGAGCGAAGAAATGGAAATATAAACGTAAATAAATATTTCACTTCTTTGAATGGGAATCGAACCCACAACCAGTCGATTTTGCAGCGCACGAAATCACACCCTTGTTCCGCTGCGCCACGATGGCCCCAATGAAATTATATATTATCCATATTAAAATAAAACATTTAGGAAAATTGTTTTTAAGCACATTTTTTAAATTAAACGTTAATATTTTTGTTCTATGTAATTTCTTCGTTTCTTTCTTTCTTTCTCAAATAGAAATAACTTCACATTTTCAAAACCCGAAGTTCAAAGTAACCACAATCGCATTTCCAATATACGAGGCAGCGTTAGTTTTTCAATATCACCTCTAATTATCTATAACAAAGCAGCACGGATTACTTTGTGATAGATTATTGTGCTGTCAGTTTCCTTAAGATCTCATTTTTATGCTCTTTTCTTGTGTTTTGACTTCTTATAATATAATATATAAGAAAAATGGTCGATGAACGGAAGTCACGGAACGGAAGATGTCACGGAATGACTGAGCTTTGTATCAATTTCATAATTGTAAGTCATAACGGGAACGTCTCTTTAATTGGTTGACAAGCTTAAATTAGTGGGTACTACCCTATGAATATAAGTTTGAGATTAGAATTTCTCTATAATATAGTTATATTATATAGGTATATTTTTTTCGGATTTTCCTTTTAAGTGTACCGTAATTTTTCACTGCTTGCCAAATTAGGTTATAGATTTAGATTCAGTTTGATATCTCCACACAATCTTAAGAAAAATGGCTTTGATAGAGGGGGAAAGAGACAGACAACAAAGTGATCCTATAATAGTTCCATTTTTTTTAGATACGGAATACTAAAAACAGTGAATGCAATTCATTGTTTTTTAATATTTCTTTATGATCTTGATTATGTTAGAAAAGAAGGCTTTATTTTTAATTAAGAACATTTTATTATCTCTGTATATTATCGTTAAATTACCCAATTAAAATAAACCAACTTTTTTAATATAAATCAAATTATTTAATGACTTAAGCACTTTAAAAGAAGCGAAATAACTTCGTTATATAAACGAAAACTAGATTTTAATTTAATCAGTTTCAAGCTGTATCCCGTACACAATAGCGTGGGTAGAGGGAACCTAGTCTTAAGACACTCCATTCCCCACTTTTTGGCGTATTCTGGGTGCAAAGCGTGTTGAGTGGAACTCAACGCCGCGCTTTCGCCTCGACACCAGAGCAAAGATATGGAAATATAAATATTTCATTTCCTCGGGCGGCGATCGAAGCCACAACCATCCGGATTTACAGTTACACTCTGTGCCCCTGCGCCACAACTGGCCTCAATTTAAACAAGTCATAAAAAAAAAAAAAATTTCTATAAAAATTATTTGAAAATAGACTCACCAATAAACAAGAACTCCTCCAAAACTCCCCGCCGACCGCTGTTAAGCATACCGAGTAAGAATGATAGACCATTAAGTTATCATGATTTGGTACATAAATTTTCGACACTGCGCCAAAACTCCGAATTTACTACATTCGCGCGGGGCTGGCGTGATTCCAGGGGATATTTTACGCTTTAACATAGCTTTTAGTCGAACCGTGTCTTATATGAGAATTGACACCAATTATACTTCGGTTATGGTAATCTACCATGCGAAATAAGCTGGAGTCGTTGAATGTTGTGTATCTTGGGAATAAGAAAGAGAATTGAGGTCATCGTGGCGTAGTTACACTGGATACACTGGGGGATAAGTCCAAGATGAACCGCGGCGTTGAGTTCCGCAATTCTACGAGACGCGTGATCAAAATATCTCGAATTCGAAAGACGCCTTCTCTGTCTGCTCTCTGTTTTATAGGGGATACAGCGTGGAGCTAAAAAAAAATTGAAATAAATATATAACTGTAAACTTTACTTATGACTGTGCCTGCATTCTCTGCTATTAGTAGGATTCATTCATTATTTTTAACAATATTTATGATTTTTAACTAAAAAAAAACCGACTTTTTAAATTTCGACTGGATCCTTCATTCAGAATCTAACCAAACTTTAGATTTTTTTTTATGGTAAAAGCATGGCAAACGAGCGTACGGGTCACCTGAGAGTAAGTGATCACCGCCGCCCAGGACACCGCGTAACACCAGAGGAGCTACTGGTGCGTTGCCAGCTTTTGGGGTGGCTGGGCCCCGGAGCCCGGCATCACCTAATGCGAAACGCAGTGGCATAAAGCCACTACTTTTAAACGCCGCCGGTTTTAAATGCCGGGGGTGGTAATTATCCGGTCGAGTCTGCCCATGCGTGTCGCCATTGCTGGCGGCGTGACTCTCCCACTCGTACTTTAGTCGCCTCTTACGACACCACCAGTACCAGGGT
>DWGR01003503.1:0-12100 GCA_018247715.1 Heliconius burneyi | reverse complement strand
TGCAAACTGAAGCTTAACTAGTCAGCAAATAGTTAAACTACGGTTCTAAGTCTTGACATACGGAACTAAGAAACTTGGTACGATACGACTCTCGTCCTGGCGATGCGGCGAATATTGAAATTGTGATGAAAATTATATTTAGCTAGCGCACCCCTCGTGGCTTCACTTACTTTGACGATATAATTTAATTCTATTTCGTTATTTCCAGTCTTTGTTAGTGTTTAATATTCTTTATTTATTCATTTAGAATACAACAGGGATAATGATAACTAATTTCAAAACTCAAAAAAGCTAAAAATGAAATTCGCCCGAATTTCATTTTTAGCTTTTATGGGCTTTTATATAGCCATTCTTCATTACCATCAATATTGAGTTTTATTAGTCTAAGTGTTCTTGTTGGCAAAGCGCGGCATTGAGTTTCGCCACTTAACATGCAATGCCCCCAGAATTCGCCGAAAGTAGAGAATGGTCAACGGAAGTGTCTTAACACTAGGTCCCCTCTGCCTACTATAGCAAAAAATAAAAGTACGATACTAAAAGCGATCCACGATTTCATTGTAAGCCATTGAAGGTTCGTTCAAATGGCCGTGACGTCACAGAACGGCTATACATAGAAATCGAATGTATGTAAATAGCTTTTATGCGGAAGTTATCGTTAAATATTGGGAACCTAGTGTAAACGCACTCCGTTCCCCATGCATTGTTTAATTTAGTAGACATTACGTGTTGACTGGTGGAACTCAACACCGCGGTATGTGGCGTTACACGAAAGAGGTATTGAAAATCAGGAACATCGCGTCAGACACTGCCACTGCACCACGACGGCCTCTATCTATTCAATTATTTGAATTAGAATAAATAAATAAATAGACTTAATAAATAATCCATTCACGGCGCAGAGACAAGCATGTCACTGTAAACGCAACAGGTTGTGGGTTCAATTCTCACTCGAGGAAATTAAATATTTAATATAATTGTTTGCTCTGATGTTGAGGCAAAGCGCGGCGTTGAGTTCCGCCATTCAACATGCAATCCAAAATTAAAGCTAAGCGAAGCTAAAAAAAAACAAAAAAGTATGATAAAAACTAAATAATAACAACTAATCTCTCTCTCTAAATGCGAAACGCGAACATAACTCACTATAAAGGCTTTTTACGATATTAAAGTGTTTTTCCAACTTTCATATTAGCCGTAGCCAGTCAGTCAGCTGACACGGCGTGTTCCAGTTCTTAAACAATTTCCGTTTCGACTTTGATTTTTGGTGTCGAAGCGAAGCGATCCGTTGACTTCCCGTTGTCATTTTAGTGGACACATTTAGTTATATGAAATGGAATATATGTTATAATAATCGTGCGTATACGGTTGTAGGTTCGATTTTCAGTCTGTTGAGTAAATAATTCACTTCACTTTGTTTCCTCGCTTTTTTCTTTCCTCTGGTAACAAGAAAAAGCCCTCCGTTGAACTACTGAACGCACTATGTCTCGAAATTTGGATGAAAGGTGAGGAACGGAATGTCTTAACACTAGGTCTCCTATACCAAAATGCGAACAGCGTGAAGCTAAAATAGCATATGATTTATCATCTTAATCATCATTTTCTATCATCATCATCAGCCTGTTCTAAACCTGGCCGAAGCTATTGAACTTTTACAGCCGTAGTACCTATTTTTTGATTCTGATTATTTGATTCTAAAATCGAATCACTTCTTAATTGCCGAAAAGGCAAAAACGACAAACGTAAAAGTATTTAAAACATACTGCTCTAAAGGAAAACAGTATATTTTTGCACTAAATATTAATATTATAAAAAAACTATATTTCCATGGTTTTATTCAACACCTATACTCGTATGTATGTAGAATATCTATTATAGATATATCCAGATTCCAGTTACTTCGGCCTTTGATACAAACACGTGCGTTCAAGCCTTATAGGCTTTATATGTGGTAAAGGATCGTTTTCCTCCTGTGGAGAATGTTGCAGAGGGTAATGTGATTAGTGTTCACATGTACACATGTGGAGAAGACCGTCATCCATGCGATAGGTGTGGGTTCAATTGGGGAAATGACTTTTTTTAAATTATACGAAAGAATGGCAAAAAATATTTAAGTCTCTTACTTAAAGCTTTTTTCTGCTAATAATTAATTTCTTAATATATTCTCGAGGATATTACGGTGAGAATGAAGAAGAACGTGCTCCGCTGGTTTGGGCACGTTGAACGAATGAGTGACGAAAGAATGGCAAAAAATATTTAAGTAAGAAGCTAAAGATCTTGTAATCTAAATTCATCGAATTATTGTCTTTAAAGTGAAAATGTAATTTAGATCAATAAATAGATATTAGTAGAGCTCGAGCAGGCGAAGCAGCAAGCGGGGCGCTAGTACGATAAATAAATGTAAATACATATGTAGGTACATATGTCTCACCAACTAAACCCTGAGAACTGAGGCTTTGAACGACGCCCACTGTATGACATCTAATGGCACTCCTGTCACAACATACTCGTATTATAATCGAACGTCAAAACGGTTAGATAAAAAAGGTTAGATCGTATTTTAATTTGCTGGTCAGTAATGTATCTACTGTCACGCTAATAAGCTTAAGATTTCTTATATTTTATGACTTTTTCTTTTTTTTTCTTTTGGCGTAGACATTGGTGTCTCCCAGTGCCAAAATATTCTATTCTCCATTTTACGAAGGAATTTGAAACATTACATCATATGGTCTTACCCACTTACAGGAATAAATAAGTAGGCTTAAAAAGTAAGACAAGTTATTACATAAAATAGTCTCCCAGGATATGAATCCCGAACTATCAAAGCTTAAGCCAACGCCGCTTATTTACTCAAAAAAAAAATTAAATCAGCTTCACGCTGTATTCCGCACAAAGCAGGGTAGGCAGAGGGAGCCTAGTGTGAAGACACTGCGTTCCCCACTTTCTGCTATATTCTGGAGGCATTGCGTGTTGAGTGGCAGAACTCAACGCCGCGCTTTACCTCGATGCCAGAGCAAAGAAATTAAAATAAATATTTCATCTCTTCGAGTAGGAATCGAACTAGCAACCAGTCGTCACGACTGGCCTCACTCATTTCAACTAAAACTAAGTTAAAGCCAGTCCAATGGTTAATATTATCGCGATATCTATTTATCGCTAGACCGACGACTGGCGATTGAAGACTCAACGATAAATAAACTGGGTGAAACTTAGACTAACTCAGTAACGCCATTTCCGATTGTAGACTCGATATTTTGGTTAAAAATTGATTATTTTGATTTAATTTGTAGGATTTTAAGGTAAAATTGAGTAAAATTTGAGATCTCTCGCCTAAGTGAGACAGAATCAAGCGGATAGTGGAAAACGGAGTGTCGGGACGCTAGACGCTTTTGTCTTATCTGATATCTGCGCGATATACTACAAAGCTGAAAAACAAAGATGAACTTATTGAACTTCGTCTTAATAAATCAATTATAAGATATATTTATTTTAGTTTCACACTGTATCCCGTATATGGCAGGGGGCACAGAAGGAACCTAATACACTCCCTTCCTTTGCTACCATAATGACAAAATGAAAATAAATATTACCCTGAGAATTTCCCTGGGAATCGAACCCACGATGGGTAATGCTTACAGTCAGACTCCTCGATAAACACATTTAATAATATAAATAATTCCCCAGCTGGAAATTGAACTTACTGCCCCTCTTTATTTCACTAAAGTATTTTCACTAAACATTTGAACGTAGTGAATATTCACGCTACTTAATATATAAGTGATATAAAAGTTTCCTGATTTACTTTGGATTAGAACCAACCATATCATAAATTTATCTCTTATCGCTATCACTGTCACAGTAATGTGGAGCATTGCGGGACCGTTGTGGCGCAGTGGGGTACTATGATAATGAAATAACAATAATATATTATGAACGCGATGGTTGTGGGTTCAATCTGTAATTGGGAAAATGATTCTTTTTCGATTCCCCGTTCTGGTAGATAAAGGTAACTTTGACGTTGAGTCCCACTCTAGTCGCAGCGTCTTGGAAATTTGGCGGAAAGTGGCGAATCATGTGTCTTAATTTTTAATTTTAAGTTCCCCTGTGTTTACCCTGCTCTATGCAGATTATATGCGGCGTGAAGCTCAAAAAAATAATAAATTCTATAAAAGTAAATATTCCTAACACAAAATTTTTTACTTTCCGTTTTAAAAGGAAAATAATGAAAATCTTACAGAAAAGGATTTAGTGAAAATATTTAAAAGTTTTAAAATGGTATCGTATCAGTATCTGGATGTGAGATCTCAAGCGTCCCTTTTTAACGATTGTCATTATAATAGTGTATGGAATGTTTTTGTATGCCTTGTGGCATATAAAAACATTCTTAAAAGATTATAAAGAGACAATGTAAAGGAATATGAATAAAACTAAGCGCAGCGTTGAGTTCCGCTTCAACACACAATGTCTCAAATAATAATTCGGGCGGAAACAAAGAGAGGAGTGTCTCGATAATAGCTTCTCTATCTCTGCCCTGCTTTTTTGATTGACCGCTTGGAGATAATGTGTTCAAATTCGAAACATATACTCAGATCTACGGCCCCTTAACAACCTGAAAAAGTCGTATTTCTACATTTTCAAAAAAGATACTGTCGTGTATGTAGCAAATATCGCGTAAATCAACACTATAAAAGGAATCAAAATTAATAGGGTATTTCCGGTTGACCTAGAATTATGAAAATTGGTAGCTAGCATCTACAGGTGGTACTTTAGTAGTTTAGGAAGAAATTTGAAAATTATATATTTGTAGTTAAATCTTAAAAAGTTAAAGCCTCAAAACACGGTAAAATATGGTATTAAAGCCGCTAGGTCAAGTTAGGTATCAGATAAAAGGGCTCTGGCTAAGCTAAGCTTGAATTTCGGAAGAAACTCAAAACCTATTGTTTTACGGAACCCTCGGTGGGCGAACCCGACTCAAGCTTGTACGGTTTTTTTACATGGTACACGCGATAGTCCCGGTCCCCGGTAAAAGACAGAGTCTTGACTTGTCATATAGTTCCTATTCCTGAACGTGCACTGCTAAGGCCGGCCGACGTTTCCAATATGGGACAAAAAAATATTTTTAATCGTCTCACTCTGATAACAAGCCATAGCGCGTTCCCGAGGTTCCCTGTGCCTTCCCTGCTATATTTTTGATACACCGTGAAGCCACACTTTTCTTCTTACGAAGCCGCGAGCAGTAGATAGATTAGCTAGCTATAAGATATATAAAAAAATAAGTTTCATATAAACAGATACAGCAGTCTTGTATAAGATTACTTCATAGAAATTAGAAACAGTCTTCGATACAAACGCTTCGATCCCTTTGATAATGAAACCTGGAATGGAAAAACTTAGTACTCAAGAGGTTTTTCTTTCTCTCTTTATATAAATGCTTTTCTTTTCTCTTTATATAGAATGTACCTATATAAAAATTTATGGATGAAAAAGGATATTTTAAAATAAAATTTTATAGTTTGATGTAAATTTTATAAGGTAATATTTTATTCCTCGCTCTTGCTAACCAGACCAAGCGAAGCAATCGTGGGGAGGAAGTATCATGAAAGCCGCATCCAATGGGGAACGAAAGTGTCTTAATGGGGAACAGTGTGGTAACGATATGTTCCCAGGTTCCCTCTGCTAGTTAAAAAAATATTTTTTTTTGGTTTAAAGCTCTACACCAATTCGACCAGACAAAACAAATATATATTCAAATTTCAGTACGTAAACAGAAAAAAATCATCATTTTTCTCTTTTTGTTCGTTTAAATCCTGTCCCAAATACAGCGTACATTCGAGCGTAAAGGACTATCTGATATTTTATCACATAAATTTCCACATCAACCTTTATCCTATAATATATTGGCAATTCCAACGCGACGTTACATAATTTGTATGTAGGTAAGTTTTTTTAGCTTCGTATGTAATATATAGAGAGCTCAGAGAGAGCTAAAACACCCTGTTCTCTGCTTTCCTACACTTTGAGACAAGGCGGGTTGAGTTGCGTCACTCAACGCTGTGGATTTTCTGCTCAGGGTAGGGAATTAAATAAAAAAAAATAACTGTATAGAGATTAAAACATTAAACATTACTTGACGGCCCTTAAATGTTTATATTTTTACTTTACATCTATTTAATGATTATATTATATTCACGACTGTGCCATGATAGACAAAGCACGGTGCTGAGTTCCGCCACTCAACACGCATTATCTGTGGACCAGTGTTCTAACACTTATTTTCCTCAGTCTAGCCTGTTCTACGTGAAGAAGCGTGCTATATAGGGTTAGAGGTACAAGCGAACTGGTTTTATACAGCTTACCGGATATTAGCTTGCAGTAACTCAACTTCCTATTAGTTAAAATGTACGAGAGCAAGGCTGTATAATATTCAGCCGCAGATTCGACGAGCTAATAGGATTAGTTGCCGCTTGACCGAACCGCGGTGGGTGCGAGTTCAATTCAGAGTAGAATTTTGTTTTAGTTATTTAACAGTTTACTTACTTAGAGATGAAGCAATTAAAGAATTATTTAATATTTTCATTTTCTCGCTCTGGGAAACGGAGTGTTTGAACACTAGAAGCTAAAAAAAAAGAAAAAGTTGTAAAAGTATTATTGTTGCGTCTAGTCGGATATGGGTTTTTAGTCTTTTGTTAACTACATTTTTTCTTATTGTCGTTTAGTGAACAGAGACGCCAGTTATCCTTTAACTAACATTAAGTATTAATGTTAGTTAAACAATATTCGACATCTCCCAACGCGGCGGTAATTGATATAATTACTATAAGTTGCTACAAAATCGATTTTAACCGCATCGATGCGATTTTAAAAGCAGAACATAATTTAAATTGTGGTCGATCAGAAAACTCGATGTATTGCGGTCGTTAATATCGTTTTAACTTTAATTAGGTATGTATTTTATTTAAACTCCCACGTAGGAGGGTGGGCTGGGAGAATCTAGTGCTAAGATATTCTCTCCGTGTGGTGGGATATAATGCCGCCGCATTTAACGGTAACAGAGGGATCCTGGGAACCTACTGTTAAGATACTATGTTCTCTCACATTCCACCGAATTTTTGAGGCATTGTCTGTTGAGTGGCGGAACTAAACGACGCGTTTTATCTATAATTTATATAACACTTTTAATTCCTCTTTTCTTAGATTTTTGCTTAATCCCTAGCGAGGTAGCCAGAGAGAAAGTTGCTTCTTTGACATGAACTACGAAAATATATTTATTTATTTTCATTTTATTCGTCGTGATAAATCTTTTCACACTCCACTTAGCACGCAAAGTCCAAGCTTCAATTCCCCATATCATGAATATCGATGATAATAATGTAAATGCATAGTAGCGTAATTTACGGATAAATTGATCAAAGGGTAGTGTTACAAAGTAATACATATATTACTATATATATTTACTGTGTGTTTAAGCATTGAATGTTAGTGAGGTAAGCAAAGAGGAGGGCCTAGTGTTAAAACACTTGATTTCTGACCTTACGGCTTATTCACGACAAATTTTGTATTAACAGGCGGAACACAACGCCGCATTTTCTTAATACTTGAATTTTATATGTATTTCTTTTTTAGTTTCACTATGCATCCTGGATATAGCAGGTTAGATAGAGACACAGCTCCCATTAAGATGTTTCGTCCCCCACTTTCAGCCGAATCCTGGAGGAATTGCGGTTTCAGTGGCAGAACTCTACGATGGGAATTTTTCATAGCTGCCAGCGACGATATGAAAATATAACATATTTTATATCTTCGAGTGGGAATCGAACCTACAAGCAGGTGCTTGTGGCTGCGCCACGACTGGCCGCGGATTTCTGAATCTTTTTTTGTAGATTTCCTTTTTCTATAATGGTAGAAAGTTATCTGTAGACATTGCTAGTCATTAGTAGCGTTCAGTGATGAAAGATGCTGTATATTTATAGATCCCGGCTAAGCCCGGCATGGGCGACGCGTGGTGTCGGTTACTTTGAACTTTTGTATAAATCTGTCGGCTGAAACTGTCCGTAGGTATGTGTTACAGTGGGAGGGTTGCCGCTTCATATCCGATTTAGGGTATAGTATTATAATTTAATTTTTTTTGGTAGAGTTTTAAGGAAAGATAATAAGGATTATTATAGAATTGATATGTGTCTAAATGAACGGAAAGTGGGAGACTTTTTTTACCTTCACGTCATATCCTACACATAGCAGATTAGACAGAATCTAGCGTTAAGACAATTCATTTACTGTTTTTCACTTACCTTGCAATTTGCGCTGCGTAATATTAGCGTCTTGAAGAAATCTTATCGAAATTCTATCTCTTTCCTAAAACGAAAATCCAATATTACGTAATCTAAACAAAATCAACTCTCCAAATAAATAGACACAAAAATGATTTATTCTCTAATAGCCTTAGTTAAGGTAGGTGTTACTACCGGGTTAACTTGTTCCAGTTGTTTCGCATGATAGAGGAGATTAACTGAAGTATACATTATTGATTAAGACTGCAGTATTTTACGTTTGATTGATCGTGAAGTTCGTTATTTTTGCCTATAATTGTTATTAGCCAGAGAAAACATAGGGATCAGTCACCTTGTTCTTAATTTAGAGTCATTTTAGGGTTCTGTAGCCAAGTTTTTGCTTGTCTTTAATTTTTTTTATCTAACCTGTGTTTATATGCAGGATATGTTTTAACAGATTTCACACCTAAATTTAAAAAGATCTAAAAAATTATATCGTATTCCATACATTACAGCGAACGGTCAACGAAATTTAGTTTTGAACAACAATTTGGCTAAGTCCTACGCACATTTATTCCGTTTTATTTTAGACGTGGTCAGAAAGTAAGGAGCGCCAAACGCTAAAGTCTTCCTTTACTTCATTCACTGTCATCAACCTCTTCAGATATGACCTGGGGTCCTCATGCTTTTGACCTTCCAGCACATTGGTACTGTGTTCTCGAATATCAACCGAGTTCTTCCCTACCATTCTACCCTCGCGGAAGAATGAAAAATACCATTTTTTTAGTCTATAACATAATATATGATCTTGTTCTTACTGTTATTTATTTATTAAGGACAACTAATAAAACATTACATTTAATCGGATATACAAACATGTCTTAAAAACTATTGGCTTAGTGTTGCTTTACTTATAAGCATGATTAGGGACAGTTTTATTTACTAAAACTAATTACTTACATAACTATTATTAAAAATATATACAGAATATATATATATTTCTCTTATGTAACAATAATAGGACTTAACAGAAGCTATGTATATAGAGGTATATAGGTTAGGTTATAAAAACATAATAATAAAAAACGTTTTACATACTCTTCTCTTTGTAATAGCGATGTATTTTCACGATTTCCTAGCTCTTACAGCTAAGAAAATATTATCTCGATGTTGTATTTGATTTTTCTAGATCAGTCTATCCAAGAAACACGCCCTAGAATAGAATAAATAAAAAAGCTCATTGAATATTAAAATTATTGTATAAAAGATACTATAGAATATATAGTATAGATACTTATTGAGGCCGCCGTGGCGCAGTGGCACAAGGGTGTGACTGTAACGTGACGGTTGTAGGTTCCACCCCACTCGAGGAAGTGAAATATTTACTAACGTTTATATTTCTATTTCTTCGCTCTGGTGTTAAGGCAGCGTGGAGTTCTACCACTCAACACGCAATGCCTCCAAAATTAGGCAGAAAGTGGGGAACGGAGTGACTTAATATTATGTTCCCTCTGCCTACCCTGCCGGGTGAAGCTCAAGCGTGAAGCTGATTTGATTTTTTATGATGATGTATTGAAACATGAAAACAAAAGAAAATATAGTATTGGTGCAAGATATGTTTTTATATATATTTTTGTATATTTAGTTAGTTTAGTTATATATTATGCTAAAATCTGTTTGATTTGTGAAAGATAGAGTTAATATATAAAACTCTTCTGTTATAGAGTGACTGATATTCAAGACTACTTGACTTTGAACTTTGTAGAGAGTGTTGGGGCGCACTAATATAAGATTACCCGAAACTCTTACGGGAAGTGGAAAGTGGGATGTCCCAGTCACGCAAAGAACGTTGCGGGTAACGCGACGGATAGTATTTCTTATGAAGAAAATGTATTTATTTTTTATTTTTTCCGATCTGGTATCGAGCGAGACAAAGACCGATGATAAGTTCAAGACATCACAACTCTCAATACGCATTGCCTAGAGAATTCGCTAGAAAGTAGGGAGCGTGGTGTCTTAACACGGGGCTCTCTCTGCCTACACTGCAACATGTAAGCTACAGCGTGAGGCTGAAAAAAATCCTTTTATTTTTGCAAAGAATTAATTTTTATTGTAATGTACTTTCCAGTTTCTTTTTAATTGTTTAGCGCGGAAAACGCGAAAAGGTAAAGATAAAAGAAAACTAAGTTAGTAAAACATTTTCTTTCTTTTAAACGGAATACTTAAAGCTTAGTTTTAAAATGAATTCACTAAAGTAGCATTAAATTTACTCTCGCAATGGTTATTCGAGGCTAGTATGAAATTTTATATATAAAATTTTTCAAGCTCCTACAAATTGCTTTCTCAGATAGACCGATGGGACGTTTTCGTAGTTTCGCTCTTTAAAATGTAACAGTTTATTTTTTTTTTCTTATTATCTCTAATTCTGTAATGGAAATAGCCATAGGTGGAGTAGAACAGTGTGACTTTACGTGATAGCTTGGGATTCGATTTCAACTTAGAGCAATGATTATATATAAACTAGCCCTGCCTGCGGCGTTGCCTGCTCCAACTGTGATTATTTATTTAATAAATCGAATTGTGTTTCCTTTCTAATACCTACGGTTGATGTTATATATCCTAAAGCATTCCTCAATAACTGGACTGGACAAAAATATTTAATTCAAAGCAGTAGTTACTAAGATTAACAAGTTTAACCAAACAAACTCTTCCATACATATCGATATAGATTATTCCATTACTTTTTTTGCATTTCGTTGTCGCATTCGCCAGTCAATGCGCATTATCTACATAATGGATCTAATGTAATATTAGTGTAGAACAAAGTGCATACTAGGCTGTTATTCCCTTCACGTTATATCCAGAACATAGCAGGGTAGGCAGAGGGAATCTGGCAACCTACTGAGACACTCCGTTCCCATTAAGACACTTCCGTGCCCAATTTCCCGCCGAGTCGCGGAACTCGTCACCGCGCTTCTCCTCTTTACCAGAGCAAATGAAAACCTATATAGAAATATATTGAATATTTATCAGGCTTATAACTTACATGACCCTTTGCATATAAAAAAGTAAAACAATAATTATTTGGTGGTGGCCTGTGGTGGTACGGGCTCGTATGTAGGCTGTAATAGAACTCACCTTGGATACTGCAAGTGGGTCAAAAACCTCGTTAAAACGACTCCATACGGCAAGTTGTTTATTAAATATTAATAAAATAATTCTAAACGTTAAATTTTATCTTGTTACGTCTCTTTGTATTAGAGGAACGTAATACGAGTATTTCATATAAATGGCGCCGTGTTTGCAAGAATTGATGCCTAAGTGTTGCGTTGAGAACTACGCCGCTCAACACAAACGCTGTGCTCTCTGCCTAGCATGTCCATTTTCAAGACATTGTGTATTGGTTAGCGTAATTTAACACAGACCAGGTAAACTTATATATGAGTTAATTTCAGTTAAGATATCTATATTACTAAAAAATTAAAGAAATATGTTATCTGCGGAGAATAATTGAAGTAGACCTTGACCTTTACGAAGTATACAGTGTCACACAAGTAGGTGTTTTAGCACCATAATAATGTTTTTATATTTTTCTTCATGATGTATCCCGCATATAGCAGAGAGAATTGTTAAGTCATTGCGTTTCAAACTCTCCGTCGAATTTTCGAGACATTACGTGTTAAGTGGTGGAACGTAACCGTGAATCCAATAACGTCACGATTAAAATCACACTCTGTACCACTGAGCCACGACGGCCTCATTTTATCATCACAGTAATGTTTAATATAGTGTTCAATAAGAGAACAAACACACACCAAACCGCTGTGCCGGCGGAAAAT